>CAUYRH010154614.1:0-53489 GCA_963574655.1 Perodicticus potto
TGCTCATGGTCTTCCATTTTTTCCTTACATCTCACTGACTCTTCTTTCCAAAAACAAATACCTGTTACAAAAATTCTTTCACACCGGGAGAGGAACGGAGAGAGCTTCTCTCTCCCCACTTGAAATCTCTCCCTCTACCAGTAGCTTCGGTGTTTTCTGTATTCTTTTCTGTAAATCAATTCTGTCTTACGACGGAGGGGTGGGGGTGGGGAATAATGTAATGAAGAATAATAAAATACATGTATTTAAGAAAAATAAAAATTAACAGAAAAATTAAAAGCAAAAAAAATAGCAGGTGTCTCTAATTATTTCAAATTCAAAGTTGTTAGATTGCTAAATATAACTAACAATCTGTGAGTACTTTGGGTGCTTTTTCAAAATGACTGGCAGGTGGGTAAAATATACTCCAAATGTGCTAATGCCCCTTAGACATTACAAGTCATATAGAGTACATAGTTGGTCAAATCAGGACAGGACTGTACAGATGTCGCTGATGGGAAACAATCAACCCTACTGGAGGGGTAGTGACCCTTGGCAGTATTGGCAGTATTGAAGGCATTGTTCCCAGTGCTTACAGAGATAACATTTAACTCCTGCAGAATTAAACTAAATGAGAAGCAAACCATGTAAAAACAGCTGAAGTTGTAGATTCTGGAAAAATTAAGTAAATAATACAGCTTGCTCTCATGATCCGAAAAAAAGGAGATAATGTTTCAAGTCAAAATATCCTACTACACAATGCATAATTTTATAGAGGGAGAAAAATGATTAATATGTAGAATAATAACAAAATATATCTAGAAGAAAATGGTTGGTTAGTTTCATGTTATAATCCTGTTTAGAGTCCCAGTGGTACATGAAGAAGTACAATCTGTCCAAATGTTATAATGTCCAGATGTGACCTCAACAAACTTAACTTCTTTTATTCTTCTGAGGAAGTATCTTAAAATTTTAACTGCCCTACTTCTCAACACCTCCTGTGTGTTTAATCTTAGCCCCTAGAAGGTTGATTTCACTGATCAACTTGGGAAACACAGAATCTGATTCATTAAAAGTGCTCATTTTTTCCCTGTAAGAAAAAAATGACAGTTCCATCTCATCATTTATCAGAAAAAAATGACAGTTCCATCTCATCATTTATCAGGTGAAGAAAAGGAAAAAAAAATCAATTCTAGCTCTAAATTTAGTAATTATGTATATTAATTTAATTTCATTTAGTGAAGAAAGATTTAAACAGACACTTTACAGTAAAAATTAAATGTATGAAACTATGGACAGTAAATGTAGGGTACTCCAATTCATAGAATACCTCATAAGTTGAATGAAAATGGTAAACTTGAAAAGGCTAATGATGTTTAAATTACAATTTATGTGGAGCAGAAGCATAATCTTTGGATTCTTAAGGTTAATTAGGACTTGATTTTAACATATAGATGTTTAATCTGGATCAAACAAATGGAAGGAATATATCTAGGGACTCAGAATATTGTTATTGTTGTACTTCAGCCAATTATTTTACCATTTCTATGTTGCTATTGAGCCATAAAGAAACCACCCTCCCTTTTCTTGTGATAATTAGCAAACATAATATTTTAATAAATCTCAAATGCCAAAGCTCCTGTTATTTCTCTGTTTTTATACCTTTTAAGAACTGAGCAGAATACCACAGAAGTTGGGGAGGAGGGAAACTTTTGTTTCCATCCCGATGGCTTTTATTTTTCTTTTTTAATCTGAGAGGAAAATGATCTCAAAAAAAATATGCTCCTTTTAAAAAAAGAATCCATATAAGAATCCAAAAGTATCAGGGACAAAAATGCAGCAAATACATTCTGGTGTTTATTTCTGTTGATTTCTAGAGGAGGTTTTAAATTTCAGTGGCACAAACGCTGCTACTGCGATATAAAAGGAGGAAGCAGGTAAATTCACCCCCAGGAAAGTACTGACCGGTTAAGCCTTCGTGAAGTTCAACTTTGTATGAAGACTTCTTCGTCTGCTATTTCTAGGACAATGGAAACAGTTAAAAGAAAGAACTATGACTAATCAAGTGTTGAGAAATCAGTCTCCATAGTATCTATTTCTTAAATAATACATATTTGATAGGATGGAGAGTTCAAACCTTTTTGATTTTAACACAGAGCATGGGCCGGGGACCACAGTCCAGGAGCAGGATGTCACACAGACCCCACTCAGACCCCTTTGCACACAAATCTCAAGAGTGGCGATTGAAGTCCAGGGAAGGCTTTGTGGGCAGAGGAGCTGGCGCTGCTGCAAATACCGAGAAAACAGGGCGTCGGTATTTCCCTCCTCATCTTCCTATGAGACCTTTTCTCTCTCCAGGAGGTTTGGGTGCCTTCCCTGTGTCCAGCACTCCCTCGCTATTTTTCTAACTCCCCGAATTCACTCTCTCTCTGACAAGGCAGCCCTGCTGGGAGCCTGGTATCTCAGGGTCCAATGACCGCTGAGCCCAGTCAGGCTAGGGGAGGGTGAAATTCCAGCAAGACCATTTCTCTGTTTGAAAAAGTCGGGCTTCTTAGCCGGGCATTGTTGTGGGCGCCTGTAGTCCCAGCTACTCGGGAGGCTGAGGCAAGAGAATCGCCTAAGCGCAGGAGCTGGAGGTTGCTGTGAGCTGTGATGCCCCAGCACTCTACTGAGGGCGACAAAGTGAGCCTCTGTCTCTAAAAAAAAAAAAAGAGAGAGAGAGAGAGAGAGAGAGAAAAGAAAAGAAAGAAAGAAAGAAAAAGAGAAAGTCAGGCGTCAGGCTGTTGCAACAGGATTGAAATTCTCTGTGTTGCTTTTGCAGTCCTAATGTGTACGCGCTTCCTCTCCGATCCGCTTCCCCACTGTCTCTGCTCTCTTTGCCCATCAACTGCAATCATGTTCTTCATTCAATTCCTAATCTACTTATAATAAACACTTGAAAATTGGTTTTAAGCTTATTAAATCATTATTTCTAGCAATGCAAGCACAAGATATGACTCTTCCCTTAAGTACCCACATGTCCACCCGCAGCACAGCTAATTTTTCTATTTTTAGTAGAGATGGGTGTGGGTCTCACTCTTGCTCAGGCTGGTCCCAAACTCTTGAGCTCAAGCAACGCACCCGCCATAGCTTCCCTGAATACTAGTCTTACACGGGCCATCGTGCCAGACCTAGAGTTCAAATCTGAAGATGCTGCTGACCAAGCTACCCCTTCTCTAACCCTGAAAGTACCCGGACAGTTCTGAGAAACGTTCTGCACTGGCGCGTGTGAGGGCAGAGGCTTTGTCCTGTGGCCCAGAGAGGAGAGTTGTTAGTTTTCTTTGCTTCTCTTTGACAATTTCCCTGCTGCAGAATCGGTATCATTACATTCAGCATCAGCAATAACTCCACTTTCCAGTGCCAGTGTGCTCGGGAGCAAAGCCAAGGCTGTAGGAAAGCTCTAAGAAAGTTCAAAGCTGAAAATAATTGTGCCACTAACTAGGTTAGGGCATTTAATTCTCCTCCTTCTCCAAAACCTTGTAGGGGCATCCAACCTTTTCTCGGCCACACATTGGAAAAATAAGTGTTGTCTTAGGTCACACAGTAAATGCACAAATACTAATGAAAGCTGATTAGAACACAAACAAACCAAAAAACAAAACCCGAAGTCTGTGCATACTTTTCATGATATCTGACACCACAGACAAGCAAAAAAAGTTCTCACAAAATCCGCATACAGCCCACAGACCACAGTTCAGACACCCCTGACTTACCATTTCTTGAATTATATTACCAAAATATCCCCTCTTTAACTGTCTATCTGTTAAGGACAAAAATCTGATCTGAGGAATTATTTTATGGGATTTTAAATAATAAATGATTGTGATGATTGGGGATCTCAACCCCAGTGTTTACATTGAGTTTTTTGCCTCCCGAGTTTATCAAACTGGCTCAGATTATAGTCCACAATCTACAACAAGTAGCCCACAAATACCGTCAAGATAATGCTTGCTTTTCCTCAAACTACTTGTGAGTTTTCTGTGGACAACACATTAAAGTTTCTTTGAAGCTGTGTTGTTGAAGAGAGGTGCTCCACGAGGGGCATTTTTCTGTAATCATTCTGTGAGACATTGCTTATGTCTTTCTAACATTTTATTTTTTTACATAGCCTGGTCTTGGATTCCACCTTTGCTAAAATGCCCCTTCTTAATCTGAAAACTTGATAAATGATAAATCTAGTTTTGTCTTTAAACCCATTATGCACACATATTGATTCCTTTCTAGTAAATTTTACTTGAAAATTGAATAATTAATGTTTAAGCCTCTCTCTTCGGTCATTTTATTATAGTCAGTGAATAAAATCCAGGTGTTGCTTTAATCATTCTGCCTTAAAATACCTCAATCTAAATCACCCGGTTTTGAGTTAACTTTTTGTTTTATTATTTTTCAGGTTACCAAAGGTGACAGTTTTGTTATAATTCTTACCACTACATAATAAAAACTCCACATCTTTCAACTTTAAATAACATATTCTTTGTGTTTTTTTAAACATCCACTGATATGATCTTCCACAGCATCAGGCTACACAACCCAGGTGTTTGAGACCTTTCAGGTTTTGATCAATGCTCTCCAACCATCCTCCAAGCTTTCCAACCACCTGGTCAATAAGACAGTTACACATATTTTAAATGTTTTTTCCACAGAATACATTTCCAAGTACCATGAAAACCACTCCAGTACTTAGAGACAAAGAAGAAAACAATTACTTTGTCAGCAATTTTTGAAGATGTTAGCCAGAAATACATCCCCTCAACTCAACATCAGGCAATAAATTAAAATATATGATTATAATTACAGATTTGTCTATTTCTTCTTGCAGATTGGTCAGTTTTGGTCAGTATATTATAAGACTATGTTCTAAGTATATACACTTAGGTTTATTACTTCTTTTCAATGAATTTATCTCTTTTACCCATAGTGAACAATGGCTTCCTTTATCCCTGATAACTGTCTCTTCTCTGAAATACGCTTTAATACTAAAATACCCGGCACCACTTTACCTTAAAAAATTTTGTCTTTATATTTTTCTTGCTCTTTTCTTTGATTCAGTTTTAATTTTTAAATCTTACATGATTATTGATCTATTTCAGCGGACGTCTACCACCTGTCATCCATTCTTCCTTCTTATTCTGAGCTCTATGGGATTCGCTATTCTTCCTTCTTTCCCTTATTCTGAGCTCTTTGGGATTCGCTTAATGTTTTTGTGATTCTATTCTATTTCTCTTCTTGGCATGGTGTATTTCATTCTCTGTTTTCTGATTTTGGTGATTTCTGTGGGGATCATGACACACATCTTGACTAGTCTACAGCTAAGAGATATTACAGCACATCATGTATAGTACAAGACCCCTGGCATGGATATTTCCTTTTGTCACCTGCTGGTTTTTATCGGTCTTTTTGTGGCTGCTGTTATACATTTTATATATGTATATGTTGCAAATGTTGCCATGCATTATTATTTTTATTTAAAAGTTTATTATCTTATCCTCTTTTTAAAGAGATTCAAATAAGAAAAAAATAATTTATATTTACTAATGCAGTTACCATTTCTGCTGCTCTTCCTTCTTTTGTGTAGGAAGGAACACTTGTTTGTTCTGCTGGTGATGTCCAACTTCCTGTTGAACTTCCAAAACATTTCTGGTAGTGTGAGTCTGCAGGTGATATACTCTATCACTTTTCATATGTTGGAAAATATCTTTTTAAGATTATTTTAAAAATACATTTTCCCTGCATATAGATTTCTCTATTGATAGATTTTTTGTTTGTTTGTTTTACACGTTTGAAGATGTCTTCCTATTTGCATTAACTTTGATGAAAAATATATTCGATTGTCTGTGTTATTTCTGAGTCAGATTCTATTAATGATTTTTATGGTTATTGTGCCCCAAGATTTCATGCTTCTTTGCATAGCTAGTATGCAGTGGCATCATCGTAGCTTATTGCAGCATCAAATTCCTGGGCTCAAGTGACCCTCTTGCTTCCACCTCCCAAGTAGTTGGAATAGCAGATGTGTACCACCACATGCAGCTAATATTGTTTTTTCATCCTGTATATGTGGGATCTTACTATTGCCCAGGCTGCTCTGGAACTTCTGGCCTCAAGTATTCCTCTCATCCTGGCTTCCAAGAGTACTAGGATTGCAAGTGTGAGCCACCTTACCCAACCATAATTTTTTATTGGATGCTAGACTTTGTGGATTTTGCTTTGATGGATGGTAGGTGTTTTTATAGTTATATAAATGTTCTTGATCAGTCGTTCACTATTATTATCAATTTTATTGGATGTAGTTAAGTTACATGGAAACAATTTGATCCTTTGAGTCAGTGTTTTGCAAACCATAGCTTTATATAGTTGGTCTTTATTATTGTTGTAGTTGTTTCAGGAAGGAGAGTAAATCTAGTCCACTTTTTAAATATGGTTTGATAGTATAAGATCTCTTTTCTCTTCCAAAAATAACTGTACAAAAATACAGAAACACAAAATTGTTTTCAAATTCTCCATAAGCCTTGCTTTTTCTATTAAATCCTATATCTCTGCATACCCTGAAATGTTTGGATTTCGACTACCTCTTTTTCACTTTCTCAGCATCCATTTGTACCATTCTATAATGATTTCAAAGAGCATGATGTATCTTGACATTCTTCCTATGCACCATTTATTTGTGTTTTTTTGAGACAGAGTCTCACTATGTCACCTCTATAGAGTGCTGTGGCATCACAGCTCATAGCAACCTCAAACTCTTGAGCTTATGCGATTCTCTTGATGCAGCTTCCCAGATAGCTGGGACTGCAGGCACCCGCCTCAACGCCCGGGTATTTTTTTTGTTGCAGTTGTCATTGTTGTTTAGCTCGCCCAGGCTGGGTTCAAACCAGCCAGCCTTGGTGTGTGTGGCTGGCGCCCTACCTGCTGAACTACAGGCACTGCCTGCACCGGTTATTTTTATATGCCTAAAGTACACTTTGCTATGTCATTCTGCCATTGTCTATCTTACAAGTACTTTTCTGTCTTCATGGTGCAGTCACCTCCTCAAGGCAATCCTCATTGATGCCCCCATAGAAATTAAATGCTTTTCTATGTGCTCCTGAAATATTTTTGGTCCTAATATATCATATTACATATCCTTTTGTGAATTGCCTTTTCCTTCTGACTGCTTTTAGATGATATTGTATTTATCTTTATTTTCTGTTAAAATATAGCCCATGATACAATGCCTCATAAATAGTAGTATAAGTCCCCGAATAATTATTTTTATTTTAAAAATTATAAAACACCTACTATAGGAAGAACTTCGATCTAAGCCCTTAGGTCATTTAATGACTAAAAGCTTCCCAACTTAGGAATGTATATTATAATGAACTATACAGACAATGAATAGTAAGTGTAATAAGTATTATTATATTATGCTGTAGTTTGATGAGAACTTCAATGGAGCAAGTGGAAGGATTCCAAATAGTCTTCATTCAAAGAGCAAAAATCCAGTAATTATTTGAAGGAGGTGGAGGAATTATCTAGGCACGTAAATACATGTAGGAGAAAAGTATTCCAGAAGAAGACACAATGAGGGAAAAATGCTGAAAGTAAGAGCACGCCTGGAGTGTTTGAGAAATAGTGAGAAGCCCACAGTGGCTGAGGTAGAGAGCACCAGGGGGGGATCGGAAAGATAACAGGGAAAAAAACGCTATCAAGTAGGGATTCGAACTTTCACTCAGAGTGAAACAAGAAATTAGTGCAGAATTTTCAGCTGAGAAACATAATATTACTTACATGTTAAGAGAATTACTCTGATGCTTACGTCGAAAATAAATTTCACAGAGGCAAGACTAAAACGTAAGCTTCCATCTTAGAAATTGCCTTAACTTCTTATTCTTACTGTAACATATGAACCCAAATGTAGTTGGTTAAAACAACACAAATGTATTCTCTTATAGTTATGAGTCAGAAATGAAAAATAAGTTTTACCAGGCTAAATCCATATGATACAAGGGCCATTTTCCTTCTGGAGACTCTAGAAAAGAATCCGTTTCAGGTCTTTTCTAGTTTCTAGAGACTGCTGACCCTTCTGGCCTGTAGACCTCTTTCAAGTTATGGCATTTCTCTACCCTTTGCCTCTTACCATATTATCTCCTTCAGGAGGAAGAGCCCAGTGGGTGTTAGATGATAACATCAGCGAGAGGTAGTTACGTATATATAACAACATGAGATTAAACATTAATAAATTTAGTAAAAGCCAAAAGAGAATATCCAGTAAGCAGAAATAAGGATCGGGGAGCGACACCTTCCACACCTTCAGGCCCATTGGAACAAGTGCATGGGAGGAAAAACAGCCAAGACTTTGGAGGACTTCCGGAGACACATCATTCGTTACAGGGGAGTGAGATGAGGAAGAAGGACCTTCTATTAGAGCTAACCAATTAGGGGAACATTCGGAAAAGACGTGAATGATGCAGGGAATTGTCAGATTGTGAATTTTAGAAAGCATAGACAATGAGATTCATGTTTGGGTGGGGGGCAAATACAAGGTGCAGAATTGAGAATGCACAGAGTAGGTGTGGTTGGACTGGAAAGTGGTCCTGCTCTGTGGACTAGGATTCTGGAGTCTTGTATGTTTATGGTTAAAAAAAAATAAGAGGATACTGTATTAGCTCTGATGGAGTCAAGGTAAATATCAGTAATAAAGATCTTGGTTTGGGAACTGATAATGGTAGTAGAAAGGCTAAGACCAGTGCACTTAGTCTTCAACTCTTCAATCTCATGATGACAGGAGAACAAACGGGGGCCATAGTTGTTAGCAAAATGTATCTTTGAAGGAGAAAACCCTATGCATATTTCAAAATAAAATGGAATATAATTTCTTTTAGGGGAAATTGGATGTTTTGAAAAGACCAGTGGGTTTCAGGCTATTTGTAGAATGGTCATTACCTCCCACTTAAATTGAGAAAAGATATGAACCAGTGTATCCTTGGACATCTCCATGAATAGGCATCAGAGATGGCAATTATCTTAACAAGCCACAGTGTTACACAGTTAATTCTTAAAAAAAAAAAAATTTTGTAGTTGACAGAGGTCAGCTCTTTTCCAAGCAGCACGGTCTTCTTGATATTTAATGGGAACCAATAATCTCTGCTTTTCTGAATTAGTGAAATAACTGTCAGGGATAAAGTAGGCAAGTGTATTACATTTCAAAACTATCCAGGAAATGTAATTTTGGAAAAAGATTCTATATAGTAATGAATAAACTGCAGAATTCTTCCTAAATAATGTTTTGGCAGTGAGTTCTTCTGTCACTTCTTGAAAGATTATTTAAAACTTGCTACTTAAATATGTGTTGATTCTCTTTTAAATGTAGTAACTTGTGAAAATAGAATGAGAATGTAGAAAAAGAAATGACTGTAATATTGAAGACTCTATAGAACGTGGCTAAGTGTATCATAGTTGAATTAAATGGCAAAGGAACAGAGACTCACAGAAGAAAGTCAACTAAGAGTAGATGATTGGTCTCAAGGAGCGTTAGTAAATGAAACAATGAAAAAATAATGTCTATATTTGAAACTATCAGACTGAAAAAACTATTAATTTTTGTGAGTGTGAATCAAAATGCCAACATCAAAGCAAACATCCAATTACAGTATACATAAAGAACTCAACAGTGAAACAGTTCTGAGAACATTTGTTCTAAGGAAGATCTTGAAAAGTTATCATTAACTAGCATAAAAATATCTTCAGGGAAAATATCAAGAGAAAGGGTAGATAGCACTAAATAGTAAAAGACTGGAGATTTGAGATAAACTTTTCATCTCTGCATTATTAATATTTTCATTATTTTTTAAAATTTTATTTGCTTGGAGCAGATCAGAGAATTTAAGTCTTCATAAGAATAGAATTCATAAAAAAAATTTAAACTGAATGAAATATCTCAAAAAATACACAGCAAGAACATTAATTTTTTTAAAAAGTTTCATGTTGTTTTTAGTCAAAATGATAATACATTATTCTGTGAATTTGGAAAAAATATCTCAATGAATAATATATAATAGACATATAACAATACTGATTTAGGATATTAGAAAGTTTTTTTTTTTTTTTTTTGAGACAGAGTCTCACTTTGTCACCCTCAGTAGAGTACCCTGGTGTCATAGCTCACAGCTACCTCAAACTCCTGGGCTTAAGCGATTCTCTTGCCTCACCCTCCCGAGTAGCTGGGACTACAGGCGCACACCACAACACCCAGCTATTTTTGTTGTTGTTTTGTTATTGCAGTTGTCATTGTTGTTTTAGCTGGCCTGGGCCGGGTTCAAACCCGCCAGCCTTTGTGCATGTGGCCGGCGTCCTACCCACTGAGCTACGGGCACTGCTAGATTAGAAAGTTTAAGTCACACATGAAATTCTAATCTTTACCACATGCCAACTTATATATTATTTAAAGCCTATCATAAATATCATTATTATAATTTAACCAGCAAAAAATATATATTGAGAATTGTTTCGTTATTAGTAATGTTTAAAGTATAGGAGCAGTAACTATACTTTTTCACTACGAAATTGTTTACTACCATAAAAGGCATCAGTAGCTCCGAATTAAGGTATACTCTTATGTTCAAGCTCAGTTCCATATTTAAAAAATTAAAGTAGAATTAGAAGATCTAAAACTTTATGGGTCTGGGATGATGGCCTATCCAGGCTAACAAATGAATATGTAGAGACTCAGAAAAAGAAATCATGAAGTCTGAGAAAATTTGTAGAGTTCGTTACACCTAGTGCATATTATATAAGAAGCAGAATGGAATAAGTGTATATATTTGTACTTAACATTCTAATTACTCTTTCTCAGTGTCATCATTTTACTGTATGATTTTAAGAAAACCATTCACTCCACACATTAGCTATTCGTTGACCTATTTAAAATTTAAGAATGATATAGAATTAATTGGCATAAAGTTATTACATGTAATAAATCAATAGTGTATAGAGAGGCAATAGGTATCATATTACAGTTAAATTAATAAATGAAAGTCTATGACTCAGTATGGGTAACTGTCAGAAATATCACGCTATTTAATAAGTGGTAGAAGGATAAATTCAGAATGAAGATAGAATTTGAAAAATAAGAAATAACATTGTAGTGATTAAAATCATATATGTGGTAAATTAATAATGAAAAGGAAGAAAATTATGAAAACAAAATTCATTTAGCTAGGTATGTTGGCACGTGCCTATAGACAGAGCAAGACCTGTCTCTGAAACTAAACACATACATGTGTATATACATGTATGCACATATACTAAATAAATGAAATAAATTAATAAAACAAAACACATTATAAGCCAAATAAAATAAAACACATTTCATGATAGTATTTTCATTTGTTAGAAGAGAGAATGAAGTGACAGGACCAAGAGAAAGAAATGAGATATAAATATCATTTTAATGCTCCATTTCTTGAGCTGGATATTGAGTAGGTGTTAAAATAATGGCAATTATGTATATCTTGTACACGTTCTGTTAATATTCTTTTACATGCATTTGTACTTTAAAAAGAGAGTTTCAAGTTTGATTAAAACTTCACAAAGGCTGGCAGCATTAAAAATCAATTAGATAAATAGTTCAAATATATTATTTTAAAATATTAGTAAAAGGTCAGGTGTGTTGGCTCCTATCATTCTTGGAGGCCAAGGTGGGTAGATTGCTTGAGCTCAGGAGTTCAAGCCTAGTCTGAGCAAGAGCAAGACCTTCTCTCTACTAAAAATAGCCAGGCGTTGTTGGGGGGGGGAATAGTCCCAGCTATTCCAGACACTGAAGCAAGAGGAACTCTTGACCCCAAGACTTTGAGGTTGCTGTGGGCTATGATGCCATGGCACTCTACCCAGGGCCACAGAGTGAGGTTCTGACTCAAAAAAAAAAAAAAAAAAAATCAGTAGAGAAATAGGGATATAATGTTTTTCAAGGATTGAGGGCGAATAAGGTTATCACATGAGATTTCGTCAAAGGATCTCCTTAGCCTAAACACTAAATATATTCATGACCTCCCAGGGTTGAACTTGTCTCTTTTGTGCTCACTTTCATTTTTAATCACTCTTATAGTATTACTCTGCAGAATGTGTTAGGTCCTCATCTGTATCATTCATTGAGAAAATGAATGAATGAAAATACACAGTGACAAAGAAAGATGTGTGATCTCATAACTCATTGACTAATGGGGCTAATAACTCAGAAAGTTAGAGGGACGAGGGAAAACAGTAGCTATTCTGTGTAATACAAAGCCTAAAGAGGAGAAGGGTTCCAAGTATACACATAAAGATTCCCACTGAAATTAAAATTCAGGTCTACTACTTGGTTATTTTGTTTCTTTTGTCAGTTTACAGCAGGCAATTAAAGAAAGTAATGTGCTAGTACATACAATGGACCATGATCATTATGAAGAGGTAGGAGGGTTCCTGCCATCTGACGGCAGAAGAAGGGAGACTACTTAGAAATCGATGGATTCACTGCCATGATCACTTAGTGAATCCTATGCCAGGTGTACACTGTGAATTGGCAACTTCAGATACCACAGACTGATAAGGAAACGTGAACCTGAGAGTCACTCCACAGGCAAAGCCCTAGATGAGCAGGGGCGTTAGCCAAGGGAGGACGGAATCTGGAAAGTATGGTGGAGGGAGATGTAGAGAATCAACTTTATCCTTGCCAACATCTGTGGCAGATGGAACAGCTTCTCCCATCAATTTCATATATATATGAAAAATATATATAATGTTTTTTTTTCCCCTATACAGTTGCTCCTTAGTATCCTTGAGTTATTGCTTCCATGGCAATACCCAAACTAGGAGATGCTCAACTCTCCCATGTATACTTGGCTGGTCTTTGCATATAACTTATGCATCTTCCCATACACTTTAAATCACTCATAGATTACATGTAACACCTAATAAGATGCCTAAACCCTTTATTCACAGGAATTCAACATAGTACCAGATGTGCAACAAATTCAAGTTTTGCTACTGGGAATTCTGTGAAATTAATTTTTCCAAATTCTTTGGATCTTCAGTTGGTTGAATCCACGAATGTGGGATCCATCCTTATGGAAAGCTGACTGTACAAAGAGAGAAATTTTCTTTAAACAACTTCATAGATAACGTAATCTGTGCATGAACTGTAATGAATATCAGTGTTCTGACAAAATCCTCTCATTGAAACTTTTCGTGTACAGCCACTCACCCCGCTTTCACTGCCCTTCATTTCTAATTACCAGAAATTGTAGCACTTTCTTGGAGTATTAGCCCCAGGCCGCCAGAAATTTTTTTACTTTGCCTAGGAGATAACAGTGTCTCAGATTCCTCTCTCACTGGACCCAAGTATTCAAGGATTTTCCTGTGTCTAATAATACTTTTATCTTAAAACTCTTTAAAATTAATTGGCTCATCCAGCTTAATGCCAATACTCTCGCATCTCACTTTTAGTCTAACTTTCAAGCTATATGTGCACTATTAATATTGTTTCCTAACCACTCGTGCACATTGACCACTTTCCTTGCCCGTGATCCTCATTGTCTTCTACGTCTTTGATCTAGGAAAAATAGTTTTCTTCTTGAAAGACATTCTCATTCAAATCTCACCTGTTATCTTTCTGAATAGCATTTGATGTTTCTCTTCCTTTTTGTCTTGTTGTGGAACCTGGATTATTTCTTAAATGGGATGGAATCCATCATCTCATAGTCTCTGGTTCATATTTTTATGTCTTCACAATTATATGCTGCATTTGAATAATACGTTGAAACATAATGTCCAGTTTACACATACTTTCTGCGTTTGTTGCTACAGTTGCTAATTAAAGTATAATTAATGTACAGAAGAAAAATAAAATGCAAACAACAACAAATCCTAAGTGCCTTTAAAAAATAATATTCTAATTAATAATAATATTAAGAATGAATATTAATACTATTAATCAGTAATGATATTAATAATTAGGATCCTGACAAATCATAACATATAAATGATTTTAATTATCCTTCAAAAATAATATTATAATTAATAATATTAGTTAATAATATTAATAAATAATAATAATAATTAGGATCCTAACAAATCCTAATCCAGCTCAATAAATTGCTACACAGTGAGTAAAAAGATGTAACTAACACACAGGTTAACAAATACAATTTTACCAGTACTCAGAAGTCCCAACCCACCCTCACCCACATATTTTGCCCCATTTCCCGCCATTGTTTATTACTATGTGGAATTCTCACCCCATAAAATGGGATGGACTGTTTTAAAATTCACTAGAAATTAAGCTATACAAAAAGCATTTTGTATGTTAGGCTTTTGTACTTAAAATATTTTTGAGATTTGACTTCATATACAATCTGAAATTAAAATTAAAAATATATACATATTTTTGAGATTTGAAGAGTGCATGTGGGAATACTTAAAGGAAGAGTCATATGTCAGGACTCCTATTGCCTGGTCTCAGTCACCACAGGAAGGAACCAGGCGTGACACAGATTAGAAGTACAAGCTTGGGGGAGGCAGGCTAACCTTAGTTGCAGGGTAGCCCCGAGCCCCCTCCTCATTGGCTATTTATGAAGGTTATACATAACAGGTGAGGAGAGTTAAGGTGATTGACATAAACAGGTGTGGAGAGTTCAGGTAATTACATATGAGGGCTACACGCTTAAAGATTGTCACGTGTTCTCCTCACATGTTCTTTCTCCACAACCCTCATGAAGAATTACTAAGCATCAATGTTTAACACGTGCTTACTAGTGAGTGACTGACCTTATCTCATTCCGGAACACTGAGTTACTGGGGGGATTGCCCCCAAGTCAGGAAACGTCTCTAGGCTTGCCAGGATACTGTCCTGTTCTCAGAGTTTCCTTTTAATGTCTAAGAATCAGTAACTGTCCTTTGCAAGCATGGTGTCCAGTCCTCTACAGTCATATCTTGATGTGCGTGGATTACTTCTAATAAGATTTTATAAGTTTGAAACCAATATTCTAGTATTAATTGTTAGTAAATTAGAAATATTACTAGGTCTAGGGAACAGAGTCTGGGCAAAGGGACACAGTAATTGGAAGATCAATTCAGATTCATTTTCCTTTTATTTACCATTCTAATTTTATACATCTTAAATTAATATGATTGCTAAATATTCCCCATCTATCACTTAGTACTTTGTCATTTTTGATGAAGTATGTATTTCTTTTGATATTATATTTATTATACCCTTTTAATAACAGCTTTTGGAAGTCAAGATATCTTTAAAGAGGAACTTTTCTTGCAGATTGTTTCTTTCTTGCAGATCAAATGGTTCAGTTTGTTCTATAAGGTCATGTTTTTCCTTAAAATGCTACATGAACTTTCATTTATAATTATTTTTTCTTATTTTAATTCTTTATTGTATTGTTAAAACCTGAAGTGTTACATGTTAAGCTTTAACAAGTTAGCAACTATACGTGCTTTACTTTTCAAACATGGGTCTCTTTTCAAGGATTTTTTTTTTTTTTATTGTTGGGGATTCATTGAGGGTGCAATAAACCAGGTTACACTAACTGCATTTGTCAGGCAAAGTCCCTTTTATAAATGTGTTCCTTTCCCAAGAGGTGTGCCAAACACCGTGAGTCCCCAACCCATCTCTCCTTCCCTTTCTCCACTCCCGTGTTCCCCCAACCCCTACCACGTACTAGGTCATCAATTGTCCTCATATAAAAAATTGAGTACTTTGAGTTCTTGCTCCTCCATTCTTGTGATGCTTTACTAAGAAGAATATTATTTTTTAAAGGCAGAACAATGTTTTGTAGTTAGAAGCTGATCTTCACAATACAAAAACTATCTGTATAAATTTTGGCTCTATCACTTACTCTCTTCTTTAACGATAAATTACTCTTGCTTCACCCTTCCGTTTCTCTTTTTATTTTAAAAATAATGGTAGCTATTGATATTGTGTTTCTTCATTTGTTTAACAAATACATATTTATAGAGGTGAACAAAATATACAAATAGATTATAACTATAGAATTTATATTTTATTAGTCCCATAAATATAATTAATATATTAGCATGTAATAAATCATTATTGCAACATTACAAAGAAGACTAATACAAAGTAAATATACAGAAAGTAATGGAAACTACACTCTGGGTTAGATTGTCACAAAAAACTTTTCTAAAGAAGTTGTGCTTGAGCTGATCTCTGACTAAAAGATGGGCAGTGATACCATACAGGCATTTGTAAAAGATTAGTCTAGTGGAGAAAATAGGGAAGCAGCAAGTGTATATTCTGTGATGTGGAAGTGTGGTTATCATGTTTGAGGAAATCCAAGAAAATTAGCATGATGGGAATGATCAAAGAAAGCAATAAGAGGTGAGGAATAGTAATTTAATTTGGGGGCAGTCCTCTGAAAAATTGAAAAAAAAAAAAAGAGCATTACAAATGAAAATAAGAAAGTGAATATATAGTTACAATAAAAATATACAAACTTTTAAAGCTTAGAATGCCATGAATAATCTATATAGTAAAAAAAAAATATGAACACCTTTCTTATGCTCTGTGTAAATTTTAAGACATTTTAGGATTGTCCATATATTTATCCAGCTCCATCAGATGTAAGTCATATGTTTCTCTTTGGTAAAAAAACATTACCAAACAATTCATTCAAACATTGGTTTCAGATAAAAAAAAATGCTGACAGTGATTTTTAAAATCCCCAGCTTCAACTTGGCGGGGATTTTTTTAACCCCCAGCTTCAACTTGACGTGGCCCTCCAGCACATTCTTTCCTTTAGGGCATAACTACCTGTATTTTTCAGTAAAGCTGCTTCTGTGAGCTAGGGGAGAATACCCTCCAAAACGCACATCTACAGTCTTTCATTTGTCTTCTTAAATTCATATTTCTTCTACATTGTTCCCATGAAGATTCAATAGTAAACTTAAATGGAAGTAATCATAAAAGCTCTTTTGTCAGAGTATTCTTTCTCTATGAACTCTATTAGCAAAAAAGGGGAAAGTTAAGGACTAATATCCAGAATCTGCAAAGAAACTAATAAGGAAAAAAAATACCCTCAAGAAGTAGGCAAATTCACAAAGGTTTTCAAGGAAAATAGAATAATGGCTTACAAACATATGAAAAAGTGCTCTCACCATGACTAACCTTCAGGTAAATGTAAATTAAAATTACAGTGAGATACCTCCTTACCCATATCACAACAACAACAACTATTAAAAAGCCAAAAAAAAAAAAAAAACAATAGGAACTGGTTGGATGCAAAGAGATAAGAATGCTTACACACTGTTGGGGAGATATCCAGAAATCCCACTGCTGGATGTCTCCCCAAAGGAAAGGAAGTCATTTTATCAAAAAGACATGTGCAGCCCAGTGTTAATTACAGCTCAAGTCACAAATGCAAAGATGTGAAACCAACTGAGTGCCCATCAATTCATGAGTGAATTAAGAAAATATGGTGTATATTTAGAGGGTGCCAAAACACATAAACACATTTTGAGAATGGAAAAAAAAAAAAACCTGTGCTAAAATTATAATACTCAAAAAAAATTATAATACTCCATATACACTATAACAAAAGATGAATACAAATCACATTTGAGCACTTCTTGTGATTGAAGTAGTCAAACGTGACTTGTGTATTACAATTTTAATAGAGTTTTTTCTTTTTTCCTTTCTTAAAAGGTGGGTACATTTTTTGGCACCCTCTATATATATACCATGGAATACTAATGAGCCATGAAAGGGTATTAAATATCATCATTTGCAGCAACGTTTTAAATTTGTTTTATTAAATCATAACTGTGTACTATTTGCAGTAACTTGGATAGAAGTGGCGATCATTATTGTAAGTGAGGTATATCAGGAACGGAAAAGCAATCACCACATGTTTTCATCAGTAAGTAAGAACGAAATGATGAGTATACAGGGATGCAAAAAGATACAAATGACATTGAAAACCAAGAAGGGGGAGGGCGTGAGGGGAGGTGTGACACAAACACCTAATGGGTACAATGAACAATATTCTGGCAACAATCCATCAAAAATCTTGACTTAATAATTATAGATTATAGATAGATTATAGGTAGATTATAGATTTATGTAACAAAAACATTTGTACCCTGTAAATATTTTGAAATTGAAGTAAAAATATTATATGATTGTGTATCAAAAGAGTGAATTTTATCATTTTTAATTGAAAAATTCATAAAGGGTAATGCTGAAGAGGTTTTCTATTTTATCCACATAAATTATCTATCTTCTTTTTTCTTATAGATATCAACAGGTCTATAAATCTATTACAAGTAAGCACTGTGTATATTTAAACTTATCTAAATCATTTTAAATCTCAAAAGATTCATATCAAGAACACCAAAAAGTGACTATAGTCACTATTAAGTTATGGTTTACTTTAAAATAACTAAAAGGGTGAAATTAGAATGTGCCTAATAGAAAGAAATGATAAACAATTTAAGTGATTACCCTTATTTGATTAATACATATTTTATGCTTCCATCAAAAAAATTGTGTGTACTATATAAATATAAATATATACAACTATTATAAATATGTATAACTATTATATGCCTATAATAATTAAAAATAAACATAAAAAAGAACACATATAACAATAAAATGGTGTATATATTTTTTTCTTTTTCTTTTGGTTTCTATTCTGAGTCTGGTATCTTTTATTGTGCTTACATTATAGCTTTTCTGAAGTTAAAGAGGGCAAGCCTTTGAAGCACATTTATTTCAATGATAAAATATCTATGAATGCAAATTGGAAATTTAGAAAGCTAGATCATGGGTGAATTAAAATAACTTCCCTTAGCAACTGAATAAAACTCGAAAATATAGAAAATTTCTATATATAATTCAGGCAGTGAGCTAGAATTTTGAAGATAAAATAACATATTGGTAAAGTACCAACCCGAGATTGGCATTCCATATCTGCTTCTGATACTCAGATGCACCTTCCCATTCAAACACCTTTCGGGGGGTATATTTTATTAAAAGTATACTTAATGTTTGTTACTTTTAAAACCAAAGAAATTCATTACCATATCCTTGAGAAACCCAAAATAATTAATAGAAACTTCTAAAACCTAGCCTACTGATAGAATTTGCATACGTGCCAAGAAATTAAGCCATTACCGTTAAAATAGACAGTACAGCATGAACTGCTCTCATGGAAGCAAATAGGATGACAGAAGACCATGCATTTAAAAAGTGATTTGTTGCCTTTAGTTCAGTTTTGGAAATCATTATTCAGCAGATTGAAAGTTGTATTTTTTGCTAATTTAGGTCAATGTCATATACGGAGAGCTATGATTGCTCTAACCTTGTATTCCTTGTTGGCCCATATCTGGTATCAAATACATAAAGATAATTCTCAGACCATCTGGCTACTGACACAACATAGCAGAGGTCAAGGACTGTTTTAGCAGAGGATGGTAGGCCTGTTTCCTTAATCCAATATCCTTCATGATGTTTCATCTTTGCTTATAAGACCTGATCTTTGTAATGTTAAGGTGTTATTTCCTGTTGCCTAGAAACATTTGAACTACAATCAGTTGTTGTTTCATAATGTTTTATCAAGGAGGTTTGACCTTTTCAATCACATGAAGGCAAAATAGTTCATTTAAAAAACGGTTGTAATATATGAAAAGAATAGTAATATATTAATATTTCTTAATTCAGGGATATTAACTCTCCCAATGTCACCTTATAAACTACATTTTTAATAATGGTTTCATAAGAATACAGTTTATTCAGAAGAATATTAAAATGAACTATAAATAACCCACCAAAGGCCTGGTCTCTTTCGGATAGATTGAGGGTTGTCAGTGATAAGAAAGAAAGGAAATGTAAAATCACCAACTTAATCAGAAAATGTGAAGATGCCCAATCTCAAGAAATTAAACTCTTTTGTCAGAGATTATGACTAATCGTCTATAGAAATTACAAATTTTATTCTGATGACAACACAAAACAAATTACATATTGTTACCAGGTAAGCATTATTTCTGCATTGCAAAATTTGATTTATCAAATTATTAAATTGCAGTGCTGCTACATATGTTAATAAGAAATAAATGTCCTAATCAAAGATTATCAAAGGGAAGGTAATGTTTTATCTCATTTTGAACTATTCCTTATTTAAATTTCACTCTACTGAGGTTTGCTATTATATTAAATGTGTGATGTGGTGTATCTGGCCACATTCTAAAGTGATAAATTAATATTGATAAAAGAGTAATGATAAATAATTAATTTAAAGTGTCATCTGTTGGTTTTCTAAACCTCACATGTGACACTGTATATAATGTAACATAATATATGCATCTTTTGTGAATGATATAAAGTGTAATGGTAAGTTGTAAAATCATTCTGCTTTCATCATCATACAAATTTATTTATATTTAACATTTCATCTGTGTGCTTAGTATTCTTCTAAATTATTGGAATGTACAAGCCAATAAACTCACAAAAAATTCATGGACAATAATTTTTATTTTGTTCTTGATATAATTGCCTAAAGATGAAACCAACTGAGAGGTCCTGAGTAGGCGAATGCACAAAACAGTCTCCAAACACAGACAATGGAATATTATTCTGTACCAAAGACAAATGACAGTGAGTCATGAGAAGACCTGTGGAAACTTCAGTGTCCGTACCCATGTGAAAGCCGGTCTGAATAGGCTATAGACTGTATGATTTCAAGTACTTGACATTCTGGGAAAGGGAAGCCTTGGAGATGGTAAAAACACCTATGGTTTCCAGGGCATGGGGGGATGGAGGGACAAACAGGTAGAATAGGAGAGATTTTTAGGGCAGTATTCAATGTACTATGTTGAATACACATCATTCTACATTTGTCAAAACCCATAGAACATACCACAGAAATGAGGAAGTCTAATATGAACTATAGACTTTAGTTTAGAATAATGAATCAATATTGACTTGCCAATTTTTTTTTTTTCGACAGTGTCTCACTACGTTGTACAGACTGTAGTGGCAATGAGTAGCCTTTCATAAGCATGATCATTGTTCACTACAGCCTGGGACTTTTGGGCTCCAGATCCTGCTGCCTCAGCCTCCTTAATAGCTGAGATTGTAGTTACCTGTCACCAGGCCTGGCTCTGAATTACCAATTGTAATCAAAGTACCACACTAATGCAAGATATTAATAATACAGGAAACTAGAGGGAGGCTCAGCACGGTGTATATGGCAGTATTTGGGAACTTTGTATTTTTTATTCTATTTTTCTGTAAATCTATAACTGCTCGAAAAAAAGTTTATTAAAATAAAACCAAACTGTACTCTGTATAGCTAAATACTAACACAAATCTGAATTCTAGGCATCAGGATACTACACATGGGATGATTAGGACATAGCACAGCCATTACTGGAATATGAATCAATTGGTGGGCCCACCATCATCTGTCCTTCCCGACAGAAGCAACAAGAGATTTTTGTAAATATTTGCCATGCATATTGGCAAAATAGTGGAGGGCAGAGAGTTTCTCTTGTATCTCTTTCTTCTCGGTTGCCTTCAGGTTAAAGTAATACTTATTTTGAGGTGACACGTTCTAGTCTCCCACACTGTGTTCCAACCAGGTTGCTTCTTTTTGCCCATTATAAATTAATCTTGTCAAAGTCTTCTTATTCCTCTTACCACAGTCAGGGCATAGCATATTATTCTGTAGGCCTGGGGATGGGAAAGTGCAGGCTGGTAATAGGAAGCATCTTCCTGGGAGTGGCAGGCATCCAGGTCTGACCTACATGACATTGAAGGTGACCCCTACGCTTTGTGCCTGCTGGGAGAGCTGTGCCATGGACCACACACCATCTGAATTCACATTCTTACTCAGAGCAGCTCTTACAGCAACCCTTTCCCACAATACCAACACGGATTCCTGAGCTGACATTATCACTTCAACTGTGTAAGTCTCTTCTGCTTTCTCATTCATCTTGCAACTTTCTGGAAGCCTTGTTCTTTGGTCCCTACCTTTTCTTTTTGTGGGGGTGTCCAACCCACACCCCCACAGGGTGCAGGAGGATTTTTTTGCTTAGCTGTGGTGGCAGAGATAACAAAAATTCTGCATGGACCCTTTTTTTTTTTAAATTTTTTTCACTCATCAACTTTCATTAGTGTTTGTGTATTTAATGTACGGATGAAGACAACTCTTCTTCTTCCGGTGTGATACAGAGAAACCAAAAGTTTGGACACCCCTGGCCCCACCTTTGATGTTTTGGGAATATCATGTTTCTGTTTAGAATAAACATGCTTCTGAAGCCTCAGAAAAACTTCTATTTTCTTGCCATCAGCACTCAAGTCAAGTTGTTGGAACTAGTTTCACAAAGTGTCTTGACACACATCAGTAATGGGAGGCAAGGGAACTATTGGTGTTTTACATCTAGCTTTTGGGAAGCTTTGAATTGTTCACTTGTTGAAGGTTGATGAACTTCATTATGTTTCCTGGGCTTGTTTGGTTTGGCATCAAAAGTTCAGGAAACACTTGTTTCCATTCATCATTCTATATTTGATTCATCTTTAACGGGAAGCAAAGTCAACATCTCACTTTCCTCATAATCTATTTCTTCCCCAGGGAAATTCTTCTCGCTGCAATCATGATTTGAGTCTGACGTTTTCAGCAACACCTAGAGAAAGGCAAAGCTGCAATGTTAAGGGTATATACAGTTTACTTTTTATAAACTCACTTTTTTTTTTTGATGTGAGACATTTATAGTTTATAATAATGAATTGATTTATTTCAGGGAAAAGAATAAAATGAATGTAAAAAACAGGAAAAAGTAATTCATCATTGTATTATGAAAATGACTCAAGAGTTGACAAAAGTTGATCCTTCAAAGGAGTAATTTAAAAGGGTGGCACAGTTACTGAAACACACAGCTGTGCAAATTAATTAAGATAGACTTACATAATAAAATGCATGATTTTAAAATATTTCTGTAAGGAATCTTTGTATAGCATATGAATGTGTACTTATAAGATATTATATAATATCTGTAGCTCTGAAGCTTTGTATGCCAATAATATTTTTATAAATATAATCACATAAAATTTTTGACATGGCTCAATATTCTGAGCACAGATACAATAAATTTATCCTTCCCTTTCTTTCTTTCTTTTTTTTTCCCTTCCCCCCTCTCTCTCCTTTTCTTCCTAGTTTCTATGACACTACCTCTGTGTATCTTCATTTGTCAGGGAAATTTTCCTCTGTAAGTTTAATTACTGTAACTGGTATGTAGTGCTTTGCTCTATATGTATGGGATAGCATACTTTTTAAAGTTATTTTAGATATGCTTTCTTCATTTCCATAAATGCATTTGAAAACAAAGATCGTGCCGTGGCATGTCCTGGGATGCCCAGGCAGAGACTCCAGGTACCTGAGCTTCACGATGCACACGACCAGCGCTGTCATTATTCTATCATGCTGTGAAGATTCGTTTTATGTGTTATGTTAGCTAGACTACTAATGTTTGGCCAAATTCTAGTCTAGATGTCTCTGTTGAGGTATTTTTCTATGTGATGAATATTTGTAGTCAGTTGCTACTAAGCAAAGCATGTCCCTTTCCATAATTTGAGTGGGCCTCATCCAATGAGTTAAAGGACTTAAGAACAAAGATTGAAGTCTGCCAACAAGGAAATTTTGCCCTAAGACGACAACATAGAATTTTTTTCCCTACGTTTCTAGTTAGCCGCTCAGCAGAAGTCAGACTCAAAACTGCAGCAGAAACTCTACCTGAAATTTCAGCTGGTCAGCCTGTTTCTTTAGAGAACACTGACAAATACAGACGCCAAAGAGGAGAATAAAATGTAAATTCTGGCCCTACTTCTTAATGGGAGACGTGGCTTGCGTCAATAAACTCTTTATGTCTTATTTCCAAAATTTTAAATAGGATAGTTTATACTTTGAGATAATTAAGTGGTATCTTTGACATGGTGCTGATTCCTTCAAAATTTCTCAATATTTTTTATATCATTATCCATTTCATCATGATTTTAATATTATCCTTTGATATGTATTACTAGGTGAAACAAAACAAAGGGAATCACAAACAATCAATTTTGTGATTTTTATTTTTTTTTTTGCAAGCGTTTAGTTAAGTTAAAATGTATACAATGCAAGGGTCCATTTCAAAACAACTTAAAGTATATTATACATGTCTTACCACAAAAATAAGTAAGTAAGGTTATAGTTATGTTAATTAGTTTGATTTAAGCATTCCATGTTGTATATAAAATTATCACCTTGTATCCCATAAATGTATATAGTTATGATTTAAGAAACATTAAGTTAAAAAATGAAAAAAGTAAAAGATGACATGGTTGTCGACTAACGTTTCTATTTGTATTTTCCACTAGTGTTAAATATGTATTAAATAATACACAATACACATTTGAAAGGGATATAAAGTATATTGCCTATTATTTCTTAAATATAACATATCAAACTATTTTAGTAACGAGAGTTTCATTTATGCCATTTTAACAGAGTTCAATGGGTAAGCAAAAGAGTCTGTTTGCTCCTGGTCAAATACTTCTGAATAAATATGGTTATAAAAGATAGTCCCCTAAAGTTTCTTGATCTATATTAATTAGATCTATATTAATTAGACTTGGAGAGACCTCCCATCCTTAAAGCTATATTAATTCATTTTACTTATTCTTATACTTTAGTGTTAATGAGAGGCCTGATCACCTTTAAAATATTTCTATTTACTAAGAGAAAGTGTATTTCCTTATTCATTAGCAAGATTTAAATAGCAATAAGGGCAAGCTAGATCTAACTATCATTTCTAAAATGAGTCTGCACTTGATAATTGAGACTAATGAATTTATTTTAAGTGGACAGAAATTTAAGGAGAAGCCTTCTTTAAAATTGGTTTAGTATCCATTGCAGCAAATGGGCAACACTCTGGTCTATTTCAGAGCCATAAATCTTTTTATGGTTATTCTGCTACGATTGAGGAAAGGCCTCTTTGGCAGATGACATGGTTCTATCAAGTGACATAACAAAGCTCTTTTGCTCACTTGATCACTGATCAGTAGAAATGAACAGTATGTTTCATATCTGTAATTACAAAAGGCATAATTTGGTAGTTTACCTACCTTCATTTTTTTTACAGTTTAACTTTTTTTATTATTTATTAAATCATAACTTTGTACATTGAGGCATTTATGGGGTCCAGTGCACTGCTTTGATATACAATGTGAAATGCTTACATTAAACTAAGTAGCACATCCATCACAATTAAACTCATTTCTTCATAGTTTTGAAATGTACCATTGCATCCTGCACATTAGGTGAGGTCCCCCCGAATACCCTCCCTCCTTCCATATTCCCCTCCCCTCCCCTCTCTCTCCGCTTTCCTTCTACTTTCTGGACTTTCTTGATTTTAGTTTTTTGTAAACCAGTTTAAAATTATTGTGGCTTTCTAAACCAGCACCTGCAAACTGTGGTGTAATTGTTAAATGTTTTCATGTATTTGTAATTCCACAGTTAGTCTTGTGAGATAGAAGTGGAAGCTTATGAAAAATATGTTAGTTGTGCGCAGAACTATGTGTCTAATATTAATTAATTACTTAATTAGTGTGATTATTTTAAAATTGTTTCTAATAGTTTCAACAATGCCATAAAAGAGACATTCAATTTTAGCTCTGGCCCTCACTATGAAATCCTGGGCAGACTGAGTTTCTTGCTCATCTATTCAATGAAGAATTATTATAATATAATCAAGGTCTCTTCTGATTTTTAAAAAAACTACTCATTATTCTCAAAATATTTAAAATAAGAACAATAAAACATTAAGAATAGCAGCAACCTGTGTTACTGATCAACTCCACATTGTCAATTACTTCACTCAAAGCTACTCATGTATTAATATTATCTCAGTTTAATCCCAACAAGCACTCTGATAAATTCATCCTGTTGTGCTCATTTTACAGATTAGGAGGATTACTTGACATTTTTCTATACACTTGCAGTGCATTTCTAGAATTGAGAATATATTGATTTCCCCATTCAAAAATGGAATGGATAAAAAAATTATTTCAAAGGCTTTTTGTGCCCCATACAAACGTACTAAGTTGCATTTAGTTATCTTGTCTCTGAAGGATGTTTAGCGCTATAAGAGTTTCCCAGACTTCTCTCTTTGTGATAACCTTAATGGTTTTGGTAAGCAGAGGTCAGGTACTTCACTAAACTGGGCAGTGTGTGTGCATGTTTCTCATTACCCTGGGGGAGTGGGCTTTTGAGAAAAAGACCACAAAATGTACATATTAGTCTTATTACATGATATCGCGTGTGCGTGCTACTAAAATAGGTACAGGATCTGATGATGATAAACTATAACCCACTGACAAAATGAAACCAAAAAGATCTAAATATGTGGAGAAATATTCCCAATTTTCTTGGTTTGCCTGGCTAGAGATTTATCAAATTTATTGATCCTTCTCAAGAATCAGCTTTTGTTTTTCTTCATTGTTTTTCTGTTTTTAATTTCATTGTTCATTTGCCCTGATTGTTACTATAGCCTTTCTTTTGTTTGATTTAGATTTAAATTCTTCCTCTCCCTGTAATTCTTAAGATAGAAGCTTTAGTTGATAAATTTAGATCTTTATCGTTATAAAATATACTTACTTAATGCTATAAATTTCTCTCTAATAATAATTTTCAATGAATCACAAATTTTAATAAAGTTTATTTTCTTGTTAATGTAGTTCATAATATTTTTGTTAGACATATTTGTGTTACCTTAAATATTTGATGATTTACCAGCTTTCAGTTTTGAGCTTTAATTTAATTCAATTGTGACATCTTCTAGTTTGTTTCATGGTATTTTATGGCCCTGAATGTGGTTTATTTTGGTGAATGTTCTATGTGATCATGAGAACATGTATTCTGCTGTCAAATGGAGTGAGTAGTCTATAACTGTTAATGAGATCAAGTTGATTGAGTATTGTCAATTACACCTTTGCTGATTTTCTACCTGCCTGATATACCAGTTACTGAAAATGAATATTAAAACCTCCACATAATTATAGTGAATTTGTCTATTTCCCCTCTTGAAATCCTATCAGATGCATACATATTTACAATTATGATGTCTCCATAAAAAATTCTTTATCTTTGAAAATTTTGCTGTCTTGCTTCAGTTTCTTTATGAAGAATATTAGTACAATATATCTTTTTCCATCTCTTAACTTTTAAGCTATTTGAGTGTTTATAAATATTGTTTTGTAAACAGAACATATTTAGGATTTTTTTTTTTTTTTTTTTTTTTTGCATTTGGCCAGGGCTGGTTTTGAACCCACCACCCCCCGCATATGGGACTGGCACCCTACTCCTTTGAGCCACAGGCACCACCCTGTTTAAGCATTTTTTAACCCACCTTGAAAACCTCTCTCATTTAATAATTGCATTTGGATGATTCATATGTAATGCTATTCTTGATATAGTTCAAGAATTTTTACATATACTATCATTTACTATTTGTTGAATTTGTTCTTTGTTTTTCTCCATTTTTTCTGCCTTCTTTGGTTTTACTTGAGAATTTGGTATCTTTCCTCTTTATCTTCTCTGGTAAGTACCAATTTTATTTCTTTTCAAAAAGTTTAGTGGTTGCTGAAGAGTTTACCTATACTCTTACCTAATCTAAATCACCTTTGAATAACTCTAAACTGGGTCATTTGTAGTACTGCTACAGAGAAGACGTATTTTTCTTTCCTTTCCCTGCAAAATTGTTGCTATTCACTTCACCTACCACGGGTACAAGTGCCCAATATACCCTTCTTATTATTTTTTATAACAAATATTTATTTCAATTCAGAAAAATAAAAAGAAAATATTTTCCTGTCATATATTACTTCTTTGATTCTCTAGCTTTATTTTTCCAATCAATAACTTTGCTTCTTTTCTTTAGAATTTTGTTAACATTTCTTTGAGGTTGGTTCTGTTGGGGATGAATTTCCTAAGTTTTCTTTGTCTGAGAATTTGAGTTTTTTAATTCTCTTTGAAAAGATGTTTTAATGAATACACATGAAAAATAGCCTGTTGATGAATTTCTTTCTGGTAATATTGAAGGATTTCTTTTAACATATTAAATAGTTCATGTCATCTTTTCTTACTGTTAGGGTTGCTAAAGCAAATTACACAATTACACTTTAATTCTATAGGTAGAGTGATGTGTATCTCCCTATTTGGTTTCAAGGTTTTGTGGTGGTTTTTTTTCCATTTGCTTTTCCATTTGAATATGATATGGTAGTACTGTTTGAGTTTTTGTTGTTGTGATTTAGTATTTCTTCATTTATTGACTCTGGTGTTCAGTGAGCTTCCTAGATCTCTAGTTTGGTGTTGGTTATTAATTCAGAAAGATCTTGGTCATTATTACCACTACTAATTTCTTCTGCTCCATCCTCTTTTTCTTCTCCTGTTATACAAATTACACATATGCTATAATTTTTAAAAATTGTTCCAATGTTCTTGGATTTTTTTTTACATTCTTTTTATTCATTCTTTGCATTTCAGGTGAGAAAGCTTCTATTCACTAATCATCAAGTTCATTGATTTTTTTCCCATGGTCATGTTGAGAATAGCAACGCATCCTTGATAGAATTCTTTATTTCTGTGACAGTTTGAGTGTTTTTAAAATACTTTCTAGAGTTAGTTTCAATCTTTCTACTTATATGACTCTTCCATTCTTACATAGTGTCTACTTTTTTCATTATAGACCTTGATGCATTAATCACACATTATGGACATTGATGTATTAATCATAACAAATCTTTGTTATACATGACTTTGGGTCTAATGTTTGCTTCATGTCTTCAAACTATGCTTTATCTTACTTTTCAACATGATTTTTAACTGTCTTATAATCACGTGTTAAAAATTATAATGCTGCTTGTCACACTGTGTAGTAAGAATTGAGGTAAATAGACTTCGGGTTTATGTTAACCTTGACAGATATTGAGTTACACTTAATCTTTCTAGTAGCTATGAGTTTCAAAGGCTTCAGTTTCCTCTTTCATTTGTTTTAGTCTCTCTTTTTATTTCTGTTTTCATAAGTACTCCTTCACCAAAGAATTTTGTGTTTGTGAACTCCTAGCTCCCTTAGTTGTTATTGTATTGCAATTCTGTTTCCATAGTAGCAAAATATGGGGCAGGAGGATTATATTCTATAATCTTCCAATTAAATATCCATATTTTAGTGACTCTGTGTCTCAGGCCTACAATTTCCACAAATGCTTCCCCATTGTTGTTTCTTTTTATTCCCCTTACTACCCACTCCTGTTTTGGTTTCCATGATACCCTGAAGCTTATTCATTATAATTCTCTTTTTGCCCAACTATGGTATAAACTTGCCTCTCAAAATTTATGTGTTGGAAACTTGGTACTCAATGCAGCAATGTGGGGATGTGGAGCCTAATTGGAGGTGTGTAGGTCACGAGGGCTCAACCTGATATGTGTAAATTAGTGCTGCTACAAACACTGCTTGCAGAAGAGGGTTTTTCCTCCCCTCTTCTTCGGCCATGAGGACAAGATACCTCATTAGATTTAACAGCAAGACACTCTTTTAGATTTAAAGACTGATCTTGATGGCAGCTTGATGTTGATGTTGGAATTTTCAGCATCCAGAATTATGAAAAATAAAATTTACGGTCTTTATAAATTACCCAGTTTGAAGAATTCTGTTATATCAGCACAGCAAGGACTAAGACACCTACTCAGATGAGTCAGCATGGCTAATCAGGCTGGAATGGGATGGATGTCTTTCAGTGACAATAAAAGTAGGACTCTGATGAAGTCCATTCCTAGGAGAGTAGAACATTGTTATGGAGAATTATCTGGGTAAATTTAATATTGATTTCTCTTTCCATTCTAAAACCAAAGAAATGAGAGAGTATTTCTTGGATCTTCACCACTGGAGATGTATAGAGTTCCTACAGGGTTATAGCGTTCCTAAAGCCCGCCAAATTACTCCCCCACTCCTTCTAAGTCTGGAACCTTTAGACTTCTCTCACTCTAATCCCATTCAACACTTCTGTCTCCAGAAACCTGTCAAAATTATTAATTGTGTATTCTACCAGTTTATGTTTTCATCAGTTTCTGTTCCAGGTAAGCGTTTCTTTTCTGTAATTTTATCAATGTGCCTGTTTCTCTAGATCTCAAAGTGGCAGTCTTCCATAACAACTCAGCTATCTAATGGATCAAAGAGAAGTTATTGATTTTTTTAGTCTGTGTAGCTTTTTCTCATAATAATGATGATGACAACTTTCCAACTCTTTTTAGATCATAGCTAAAGTCAAAAATTTCAAAATTCATAGAGAAGAATCCTGGGAAAAGTCTGTATTGTATAATTTACCAATAAGTTTTAAAACTCCAGGATTCAAGCTACACCCTATTTATACATCTTGGTGAAGAAAATGCAATCTAGTAGTTGACAAAAATGCTGTTTCAGGAATGTCAAATACTTAGCACCCCAGCTATGATATGCTCGAAATTCTACTTTGCAGGAGTGTCAACAATCAGGGCAACTCAGGACTGACATGGATACAACAATGGCAACCACAATTCTCAGACCACACAAAACAATGAATCCTAATATTAAGGATAATATTAACCATAGTTAAGGATCCGAAAATAATAGCACACATTTTTTGAAAATTGTATTCATTTCTTTTCATTTTTTCCCTAATTTTTGTCTAACTAGTTAAATCAGAATTTAGAAGAGTTACTTCTCGTCAAGGTCTGAAGTTCTTTCTTCAGCTTGGTCTGGTCTATTGAGTGAGTTTTCAACTGCTTTTTGTGGATCCATCAATGTTCCAGAGTTCCATTTTGTTTTAAATGTATCTATCTTTTTTGTAAGTTTTTCTTTCATGTCTTGAACATTTTTTGTTATTTTTTTTGTTGTTGTTGGTTTTCGACTATCTCTTAGATTTAACAGAGCTTTCTTACAATCCTTGCTATGAATTCCTAACGTGTCATTTCCGAATTTTCCTTTGGTTGGGATTCCTTGCTAGGGAGCTAGTATGATCCTTGGGGGTGACAAAATAGTCTGTTCATACTGCTAGAGTTCTTACATTGATTCCTCCTCTGGAGGAAGCTGTTTGTTTTATTTTAGATGATATTTTTGTTTGTTTCAGTGGAATTTTAATTTATTTTATGTTTTTTAATTGTATGTTGTTGAATTGAAATGTATGTTGTGCTTATTCATTCAGCTTCACTTTGGGTGCTTTCAGAGAGCCACCGCTCTGTATGTATTCTTTCATTATCAATAGTTTTTGTGTGTGAAGTAAGGGATCTGTAGCCTTAAGATCTTTTCTGGGTCCTTAAGTGCAGGTTTTTGACTGAATCCACATTTTATAGAACAAATACTTTTATTAAAAGGGGAGCAGAAGGAAAAAAAAGCAACTTTTCTTTCATCCTTCGTTGCTTAAAAAAGAACAACCTTGAAATTAGAAGGACCCAGGTGCCCTACCCTGTGAAAACACTAGCTCTGATGAGATGTCAGAGGAGACCGTTGGTGTGGGGAGGGAGGAGGCAGGGGCGTGAATCAGGTTCCCAGCCTGGAGAGGCTGCTATGCGCTATCTCTTCCCACTACACCGCTGATTCCGGCCTCCTGACTTTCAAATAGTCACTTTCTCTTGCAGCCATAGTGTAGATGAAGGCTGTATAAACATCAGGTCCTGGATGTGCAGATTTCCATCCAGATGGCTTTGAAGCAAAACTTCTACCAGCTTGGAATCAGCAGCTTTTTGCTTGCCTGTGCTGTGTTCTAAGAAGAGGTGACTTTTTAAAGGGAAAGGAGTGAAGTTTACTCACTGTGGGAGCCTAAGTAGGAGGACTGAGACTTGGGGTGGTGGGGCAGCAGCCACTCCTAAGTACCCTGGCTTAATTCTCTTGGAACAGCCTGGCCAGATGCCCAAGGGAACTGCTGGGGCTGCATCAGAAGCAGCAGGCAGTGCAGGTGAGGAGGAGACGGTGATTGGAGGGAAGTTGGCACTCTGGTCTCCGTTGTCCCCAGGAGCCCTGGGCATAATGCATTCTCTTCTTGCCTGGAACAGCCTTCCTTGAATGTCCAAACTCTGGGATCACGCATTCCCTGGGACCCTCTGGTCCCCTGTGGCTACTTAGTCTGAGCATATGCTGGGAAAAGTTAGATGGGGATCCAACTATGCAGAGATTGCAGGTCAGGGAAGCTGCAAAAATGCTGCTTCTTTGTTAAGGGAAGGAAAGGAGCTAAACTCTCCATGCAAAACCTAGGGATAGGAGCACAGTGTCACTGGGAATGCAGCCTCCCAAGTGCCCGGGACTGTCTGTCCTGTGGTTGTCTATACCAAACCCTCCTGGGAATAGATGTGGCTGTGTCTATAGCAGTGAGGGGGTGGTCCCTGTCTCCACACTCCTTCCAGGGCTCTGGTGCTGCTTTTGCTCTTGAGTGGGGACTTTGCTGCCCTCTAACTACAATCTGCACCAACCCACATGTCCACTGAGAAGGGCGAATATACTTTGGATCACAAATTGGGATCCCTAGGGGAAGGAAAGTACATGGTCCTCTTTCCACTGTGTATAAAAGTGTTGTACCTCATGGCACTTTCCCATCCCTTACCTCGGGCCCACATTTTGGGTCTGGAGAGTTCTCCAGTCCCCTGTGTTGGCTGTTGTTGCCGCAGTCTGAGTAATAATTATGTGGCGTTCAGTTGTTGCCAGACTAAGGAGCCCATCTGCCTGTCACCCAATATTGGGGACCAGCCCCAAACTATACCGTGAGTTCTTTCCCAGTGACTGGTGGGGATGAGAGAATGAGGAAAAAATAAAGAGTAGAAGATATAAGAAGATAGTTTTTTTTTGTTGTTTGTTTTAACAAAGCTGGGCCAGGGGCTTTCCACTTCCAAGCATGAGGACAGGAAAAAGCCCCTAGCTCAGGGCTCGCTCCATTGTTATTACACAACATCACTGTTTTAATCATTAATCTAATTGGGAAAGGCTGAATCCTTACCTCATGGTTCTTGCTGGGCTTGCATTTTCTAACCAAACTATTTCTTTAACTAACTACCTTAATTAGACTGATTACCTTTTACTTTTATTACTCTAAGTTATTTATGATCTTAGCACAAACAGAGCTTGGAACGGGAAACACAGTCCAGGATCAGGCTATCAAAGCAGACCCCAAGCAGACCACGCAGGCAAATTTCAAGAGTAGCAATTAAACCCCTGTAAAAACTTGTGAGCAGAGGAGCTGGTACTACTGCAAATACAAGAAAACAGGAGAATGGAGATGATTTCCTCGTTATCTTCCTGAGAGACATTTTCACCTTAACAAGGTTTAGGTGCCTGCCTTGTCTCCAGCGCCTTCTGCACTCCCTTGCTATTTTCCTAACTCCCCAAATGCACCCACTGTCCTTGAGAGGGCAGCCCTACTGTGAGCCTAGTCTCTCAGCCTTCAGTGATCTCTGAGCCGGTTACCCTGGGGGAGGGGTGAAGCTATGGCAAGACTATTTGAAGATGTCAGGCCTCAGGCTGTCACCTTTGCAACAGAACTGAGACTCCTGGTGTTGCTTCTGCAGTCTGAATGCATACATGCTTTCCTCTGATCCTTTTCTCTCTTGTTTTTGACCCGTTTTGGCCATCATTTACAATCATTTTCTTAATTCAATTCCTAACTTACCTATAAAAAACAATTGAAAATTGGTTTTAAACTTATTAAATCATTATTTCTAGCAATGCAAGCCCATCAAGATATGACTCCTCCCTAAAGTACCCACAAGTCCACCGGCAACTCAAGCCATTGATTAATGGAGTAGTGGATGATCAACAGTAGAATGGATCCACAATTGCATTTTCATTTACAGAAATTCCAGCGATTCTGGAGAACAGTAAGGATATATACTCAAAGGGCTATTCTGCTCTCCTGATTCGGTTTGTTAGTTTTATATTCTCACAGTGAAAGCCAGCACCAGCAATGTTACTACTCATTATAGTATACATTAAACAGATTCTTCTTCTTAAGTCACAAAGTTACACAAACTCCCCTTTTCTTAAAGTGGTTATATTTTGAAAGCATTTTCGCTCTAAGGCCATAGTTCATCCCTATTTTACTCAGTGAATTACGCAGCGCATTTCACTGGGTCCTTGCTGGTGCCACCGTCCTCGGAGTGTCCAGTTTCCCAACTTATCTATGACAGAAGGCCTCAGCTGTGAATAAACAACTCTAGGAGGTGACACACGGTCTCATCCAGCCCTGCAAGGTCCTGTATGTAATTGTTATTTAGGAAAACAGTGGCCGTCATCATAGGGACAAGGAATCTGAAGGGCTGAGGGCAGAACAGAGGCACTGAACAGGTGCACCTGCTGCCTCAGCTCTGGTCTGTGGTGGGGGAGTAATTCTGTATGTATCGGCAGCCACGTACTAAGTTCTTATGAAGTTTTAATTTCTCTCGACAACAATGGCAATTGTGCTAATGAAGGTAGAGGGACTCTCTTGACAGTTTGGGAGCTGGCACAGATGTAAGGATAGGAAAAATAAGTGTTACTAATGACCCCTTCCACCGGACTCCAAATTCCTCAAGGGTCAATCTCTGCCCAAACCTTGCTCCTTTTAATTCTGTTCCACTACCTCCTCTCAAGGGATCCCCAGTAGGTTCTGGCCCACTCCCCTCAGTATCCTGTCTGGGCTCTGCTTTTTCACCTGCAACTTCCTCTTTTTTTCTGTAATGATCCCATGACCGATATCTCCAGTCAGCATTCTTACTTCATGCCCCTTGCTGAATCTACATCCACTTTGGCACCTCAAAAATTTTATATTTGTGTTTATTTAAGAAAATTAAAAATATACAGAGGAGAGAGGGAGGGAGAGAAGAAGAAAAGGAAAGGAAGCAGTTATATATCTTTTGCATCTAATGTTTTGAGAGCTAGAGTCTTACAAACCAGGAAAAGAAAGCCCATGTTAAGGTTAGACAATTCCTAGAGATCATACTGGACTCTGCTTAGTGGGTGTCTTTCATATGCAAACCAACCAGTCCAAATCCCAGCCTCCCACACTGTTTTATAGGTCTTGCAATTATGAGACACCTGCCGTCATCACCTTAACACCAGCCCTCAATTGCATGAAGCCCTTATATCCTGGAACCCATTGAATTTATTCAAATTAGCCAATCTTAAAACCTGTTTATCTTTTTATTCATGTCACCCATTCTTTTCTGCAGAAACCACAATAAGACCTTTCTTATAGTCTCAGATCTTCACCTATGACCAACCTCAATGTTCTGTGTTTTTCCCAGAGTGGTGTGGTTTCCCTTCCTCTTAGGAACTGTGAGTAATAAATTACCTTTTCAATGGTGATCATCTCCTGATGTGTTTGTTGGCCTCACCATACCTGAAAAAGAAATTAGGTGGATTTTAGTAACAGATGCCAACTATTTTTTTATTCACTATTTTGCTGAAATTCCTGTCCTATTTTCCCCAATCTGTTTGCAATCTTGTTTATGTTATTATTTAAAAAATACATTATTCTTATTTCCTTCTTGGTAAAAATTCTAGTTTAATGGTATCCCATTCCTATTACAATAAAGTCCCCAAATTTCGCAGTCCCTAAGATGCCATATAATTGTTCATTCTAAACTCACATTGTACTTACTGCCTTCCTAATGCAAAACAACCACTTTATCGTTTCTCAGATAGAAACATTTTGTTCCTATTTTAGTCATCATTTACAGCTAGTATTATTATTTGGTATCATTATTTCCAAATTTCATAAACTTCACATTGAACTTCTTATCACCGAGTATGATTCTTTACTGAATGCTATCCTGTTGCAACCCATGAACCGAGGGACAGACCAGTGGACTGGGAGTGCCCCTGTACAGGGACCTTGCCTGACAGCCTGGGGTTTGGGGACAAAGGGAGCTAAGCGCTGTGAAATTTACACACACCCACACAGTGCTCTGACTGGTGAGAGACGCCACCATATCAGTCTTTGAGGAGGCTAACAGGTGCTGTCTGGAGCCCAGAATTCAAGGATTTTTATTAAGGGTTTGGGGGCTTGTATACACAAGGCAGAAAGTGAAAGGGTAACAGTTTCATGTTCTAATTAAACAGGAGTTGTTTGTTCAAAGAAAAAAGCGATCAGGGTGAAGGACAGGGGAGTACTAAGCTACAGCTCAAGGAATATGTTGGATGGGATTTCATGAGGGAAAGTTATAATTTACAGGTCAAGGTGGCTGAAGCTGCAGCGTGTCTGCAGGGGTAATTATCAGTCACTTTCAAGTTTTATTTATATCCTGTCTCCAAGCTGGTGATCTCTGTCTAGGTATTTCCCAGGCTACTTTCTCATCTACTCTGCTAAACATTCCAACCTCGCCTCACCACCTTAGGTGTGCATCTAGTGGGGAGAGGGGGAGTCTGAAACTCGGGGCTACAACCCATGGGAGATTTCAGGGGGAATGCCAGCCTACTCTAGCTTTCACCCACAGAATCCAATTAGTCATTATCATTTTACTCCAGTATATTTTTATATTTTTTCTGCTTTCCTTTCTATAGCTCCTACAATACATGAAATATTAATATGTTATTTATTATTTTATTTGTTTTTGTCCTTGTATCTCAGATGGTAAAGTTCAAGACGAAAGAAGTTCACATGTATTATTCAGTGCTGTATCTATATCACATTACGTATGTACTAAATATATATTAATGGAATTAATTTATTCATTGAATTAAATAGGTTACTATACTGATAAGAGCTAACATTTACTGTATTTCCACTGACATCAGTTATCTGATTAAGCACTTTTGAGACAGTGTCTCACTGTTACCCGGGTTCACAGCAACTACAAACTCCTGGGCTCACATCATCTTCTTGCCTCAGCCTCCCAAGTGGCTGAGACTATATGTGAATGTCTATACCTAGCTAATGTTTCCCTATTTTTAGTAGACAGTTGTTCACTCCTACTCAGGTTGGTCTTGAACTCCTAACCTCAAGTAATCCTTCCCCCTCCACCTGCCAGAATGCTAGAATTACAGGCATGAGTCACCCCACCCAGCCTATTCATTACCTCATCTTATTCTCAGATTTCTAATGAAGCTTTCGTCTAGATGATTCCCATAATCATACAGTGAAAAGCTATAATGTTTTGCATCTACACACTACATTCTCATACTATATAATATCTCCTTCGGAAGTTAGATTTAGGTCATAATTTATCCCAGGAAAGTCAGTATGGGCCAACTGTTAAGGAACAGATTTTCTACTTTCATGCAGATAAAATGTATTTTAGCATGTAATTGAAGCAAATTATATAATTTTGTAAGAACATTTGTAAAAAGAAATATTGATGAATTGAGAAGGTAGAAAAATTATATTTATTTTTTAATTTTTACATATACATGTGTTTATTAGGTTTCCACTTTTTCCCTTCACAGAATTAAAGAGGCTTAAAATTTAATAACAATAAAAATGTTTAAGATAAAGACTAGAAACAAATATCAAGGTAGAAGGTAGAAAAATTTTAATTAATATCTTAAGCTGAATAGAAGTGAATTTTATAATTTAAAATAATTTCAAATTTTTCATCCCAGTTTTTGACACATTAAATAAGATTTCTTATATTTGTATTCTTACTTTGGCTACTAGATTTATTAAAGATGGTTGTAAAATATATTAAAGTTATGATTTTAGCAATGGTTAATTATTATTATAATGATTTCTGATATCCTTGCTTCCATGAATAAAAGGGCTACAATATACTTAATAAAAGTATTTGAAGTCACATTGGTTTCCCTAAAGAGAATCTGAAAACCCATCAGTGACTACGTAAAGTGTAAAATTTTTCTGTCTTAATAAATTCAACAATAGAGACAAAAAATATTTTTTAAAACTCATATGTATGTGTGATTTATCAATGTTAAAAAGGCAAGGTGGTTATTTTATTTGATAATACCTAAACATATATATTTATGCTCAATTTTTCAATTTTGTGAAATATAATGCTAAAAACATCAATGCATGATAGAGAACATTAACATTAATAAATCATAACTAAAATATTATACTCATTTTTCTAATATGTCATTGTGGATGTTACATGAAATTTTTAAAAAGTGAACGTTTAAAATCTAATGACTTTTAAGAGGTACTAGTGAAACTTGATTCCATATAAATGGTATTGATAGTAAAATGCATAATTTTTATAATTTTTATTCCATTTTTCACTTTAGAAAAGGCCATACGATCCTCTTCAGTATTCAGTATCATACTATGTGCTGTCATGAATGTGTAAATGCTATTTACACTACAGAAAAATATATAAAAATTAAATCAGAAATTAAAAAATGTCCTAATATTTCAAAGCAGAGGCACAAATGTAACATTTTTTCCACACTTTCATGTGTGCCTATTTAAGATTTCCTTTTAATCCATCACCCACACTGCTCTTTTTAATATTTTCATTTTATCTATTATTAAAGTAGCTGTAATTTGCTCAATATTTTGACTCTGACGGGGAAGCTCTACTTGGGCTTACGAAATTTAGTTTTCAGCTTTGCTGGCATTATTCTAATTTAGATTTTATCTGACAATAAATGAGAAAATAAACTACAAATAAAACTAATCTAACATTCTTCTATGGTAATACATTTATACCAAAGAAGCACCAATTAATAATAAATGTAATTCAAGTAATAAACAAGTTAATTGAAATACATTTTTTCCTCTTATAAATATACCTTATTCATATGTTTTTCTTTCCCCCCCCCCAAGGGAATTTATAATGGCAAACGAAATGCAAGCTATGCCTGTTCATCCATATCTGCTTGGGATTACTATTTAATATATACTACTAACAAACCTTCCCGGAAAAATAGAGACATATACATATATGTGTAAATTTGTAACTTTCTAAGTATAAACATATACTTATAAAAGCAAATGTACTTGTATGTCATTCTCCTAAGAATGTTATTTTTTCATTTTAGAAACTAATGCTATTTATTGATGAATTTGCCTTATTAATGATTTTTCTTGAAGAGAAATGGGAAAAATTCTCTTTTAAAGGTAAATCTAAGCTATATTTACAAGTGAATTATTTTTATTTCCTTGGTATTTTCAAAGATTCAATTGGATAAAAACTGTAGGTTCATTGTTTTGTTCACACATAGTTAAAAATAAAATGACTGAGGGGGAGACGGGGAAAGACCGGATGAGAAATGGAGAGAGCTTTTCTCTCCCCACTTGAGTTCTCTCTCTCTACCAGGAGCTTTAGTGTTTTCTGTATTCCTTTCTGTAAATAAATTCTGTCTTACCACTGGGAAAAAAAAAAAAAGAAAAAGAAAATGCCATGAAGGCTATGTTAAACAGTTTGATGAAAACATTTCGGATTGTATATGAAACCAGCACATTGTGCCCCTTGATTGCACTAATGTACGCAGCTGTGATTTAATAAAAAAATAAATAAATAAAATAAATACATAAAATGACTGATTTTTAGACCAAATTGGATAGATCTCTGCTAGTCTCCAAACATTCTTTTTCTTTAAACACAATAGAGAGATTAATTTGTAGTCCAGAACTTTGAATATTATAAATGTATATCTGTGGTATATAATTCTACTATATGTTAATTAATTATTCCTTTATTTAAATTTGGATTTTTATTCATGATCTAATCATAGAATAAATTGGCTGTTAAAAAAAATGGGCTGGACTCTTCACTTCTAGCTGGTAACTGCATTATCTAAGGCTGCATACCCATAGTAACCAAAACGTAGCAGTTACAGGGTGTCCCAAATTGTCCCAAAAGTCACCCCTACAGTTGTCATACATGGGGGGGATGGGAAATTGTAGCTAAATGTAATTTTATTTACAAAATATTTTTGCAAAATTTTACAAAGAGGTGGCTAAAAAATACTATTTGTAAATATTTTCTAAACTTTTGTAATGAATAGTTTGTACATAAAGGTACAGTTAGATACAATTTCCCATTTTCCTTATATGTGGTGACTTTCAGTCAACTTTTGGGACACTGAAGAATAGCACATATTTATTATCTCACAACTTTTACGGGTCAGACATGTGACTATTTCAGAATTTCTCACAAGGATGCAAGTTAAAGTGTCACCAAGGGCTAAGTCACATCTGAGATGCAAACAGGAAAGGTGAAGGAATCTGCTTCTAAGCTGACGATATTGTTGGCAAGATTCTGTGCCTGTTGATTGGAGGCCACTGAGTTAGAAATAGTCCTCCACTTGGTTGCTACCTGGAACTCCACATTTGGCAGCTTACCTCTTGAAAACCAGGAAGGGAGAAAGTCAATGGAGTTGGATAGCAAGAAATTACAATTTTATGTAACGTAATCTTGAGAGTGCCGTTTCATCACAATTTGTATTTTTTGATAAGAGACAACAGGCGTCACTCACTATTCACATAGAGAGGATTGCATAAACCCATGATTGTCGGAATATTGTGATACCGGGGATCTGTCTTACAGTCCGTCTACTACCGTAACCAGGATAACTCAGTTATATCAAGCCAGAACAGAAAAGTTTCAGATGAAGACTAAGTAGACAGTCGGTTACATGAAATACCTCAAGAGTCTGGGGGAAAAAAATAGTACCTATTTCCTCCTAACTTTTCTATTCGCATTAATACTTTTTCCGGATGATTGCTAACACCTTCTAAATTAATTTTATTAATTTAAGAAAATTGTTATAGATGAAGTATTTCCTCATTAAGCCAAGGTTATGTACTAAATGCTGTTGAAATTGCTGGATATACAATAATTACTAAAACAGACATATAGAATCAAAATTAAAATGTACAAGGCGTTTAGATTAAAAAATATTAATAATTCTGCCTAAGCTCTTTTATAAGTAACTAAAAGGTACTCATGTTATATCAAACATTTTTTTTCCTGTCCCGGATAGAAAAAAACTACCGAAAATGAAGAGAATAAGGAAATAGATACTCTATTATTCCCTCTTCCAGTAATTTCCTTTTCTCTCCAAACTTTTGATTCTTTTTTCTCTCTTTTTTTTTAAATTTCAGGTTAATGTGAGGGTGCAAACAACTACATCACAATATTTGAGTTTGTTAGGTACAGTCCCTCTTATAGTTGCGTCCCACACCCCCAGATTGTGCCATATACCCCCACATTGTGCCTGTTAAGGGGGAGCACCCCAGAGCCTCCCCTTCCCTCTTCTGCCTCCCTCGTTCCTCCTCCCCCGCAACTTCAATTGAGATGAGTTTTTCTCCTCTCTGGGTGTGAATTCGATTGTCTACTCACTTCATAGCAATACTGAGTGCAGGGATATTTGCTTTTCCATTCTTGTGGTATTTTACTAAGAAGAATGTGTTTCAACTTCATCCAGGCTCATACAAAAGATGTAAAATCTCCATCATTTTAATGGCAAAATAATATTCCATGGTATCATTATACCACAGCTTGTTCATCCATTCCTGAGTTGATGGGCATTTAGTTTTTTTCCACACCTTGGAGATTGTAAATTGGGTTTCCATAGACAATGTAGTGCAAATGTCTATGATAAAATGATTTTTTTTTCTTTGGGGTAGATGCCTAGTAGTGGAATTGTGGGGTCAAATGGGAGGTCTAATTTGAGTTCTTCGAGGGTTCTCCATGCTTCTTTCCACATAGGCCGTATTAGTTTGCATCAATTATTCTCACTTATATCATGATCATCATGGCTTTCTTGGTCCTGATTTCCCCCCAATATACATGTACATACAAAAAAAAATTTATTTGACAATTAATAGTACCAGAGGGTTCCTGAAGTGTTAAAATTTGTATATATAGTTCCCTTCATATGATTTACATAAATAATTGCATGCCTTAATGACTCATGAAATTCATGTTTTCCAAGTTATATTGCATTAGGAATTAAGACAGTTTATTTCCCTGCTCAATTCCTTTCCATAAGTTTCTAATTTATTTGCATTGCCTGATTTCTTCTCCAGTTTTCACCCATATCCCTATTATTTTAAAAAATGTACATAGTTAAAATTCTAAAATTGATAGAAATCATTCTATTTATTCATTTTCTATATGATCATCAATGATAAACCCTATTACCATCACACCTTCTAGGAAATGACATTTATAGAAATATACCATATAATCGATTTTATTTAATAATTTATTCTTTTCCTTTATGTTATAAAGAACATAAGAACATATGCATAAATTTATGTTCACTTCATATAGCAAAAATGTGATTCTGGATTTTTCTTGGGGGAGGGGAGGCAGGACTTGGAGTCCACTATATAGTAATTTAAATTACCATGTTTTATTCATTTTATCCACAAAAGTTTAAAAACTCCAGAAATGCATTCCTAATTTAAAGATTGAAATAAGGGGCTCTCTCAAAATGTTTCTATTTCTAAGTTTGCTTTATTTAACTCGATAAAATTCTCTGAATATGTTTGCAGAGAATCTATGAGCTTTCTTATTTCCTTAAAGTTACAGGTATTTCCCTTCCTGCAGGTTACAAGTATCTCTCAATTCCATTTTTTATGTTGGTCTAATAAAATACATTGTACTTCTAAGTACTTGTATTATAAATAATTACTTTAAAAACTACACGGTTAACTGCTAGTTTAAAATGTGTTGTTTGTGCTAAAATTAAGATAAAATACATCCAACTAGCTGTATATGCATTATCTTGTCAATGTAACCTTCAGTGAACCTTACCTTTATATTAGAAAATTAGTGTATTAAAACTTTCCTTGTGATACACCTAATTGCATTATTATTTTTCGAAAATTATAGATTTTCTGTTGAGATTTTTCGTAGTGATAAGCTAGACTTACATAGTAAGGAGAAATGTTGTTTTGAAAAGATAAGTCTTGTGGAAATACAACAATGTGCTGTTGCCTTGCATTAAGGAAACCAGGAAGCAATTTGAGTTTGCGGATGATATTATCATCTAATCCAACATACCACTATCAGTTATATCTGCTTGGAATTTCATGGTTATGCGTTCTGTAGGTGCATGTGGATGAGATTGTGTAACACGACATGGCAAGTAATACTATGCAAATGTGGATAATGTGCTCAGGTAGAGTGCTGGTTGGAAATAACACTGAAGATAACCCTTCCAGGGTCCCATAACAATATACAGATGGAAGCCCGTCCGTCCTTCCTTCCTTCCTTCCTTCCTTCCTTCCTTCATTTTCTTGTAGAGACAGAGTCTCACTTTTTTGCCCTCGGTAGAGTGCGGTGGCATCACAGCTCACAGCAACCTCCATCTCCCAGGCTTGGGCAATTCTTTTGCCTCGGCCTCCCGAGTAGCTGGGACTACAGGCGCCCGCCACAACGCTCGGCTATTTTTCTGTTTTGCAGTTCGGCCAAGGCCGAGTTTGAACCCACAGCATTTGGTATATGGGGCTGGCGCCCTACTTGATGAGCCACAGGGGCCGCCCTATTTATTTATTTAATTTGGGACAGAGTCTCAAGCTATTGCCCTGGGTAGAGTGCCATGGTGTCACAGCTCACAGCAACCTCAAACTCTTGGGCTGAATAGATTCTCTTGCCTCAGCCTCCCAAGTAGCTGGGACTACAAGCTATCACAACGCTCGGCTTTTTTTTTTTTTTTTTTATGGTTTTGGCCAGGGCTGAGTTTGAACCGGCCACTTCCAGCATATGGGGCCGGTGCCCTACTCCTTTGAACCACAGGCACCACCCCACCTGGCTATTTTTGTTGTTGTTGTTGCAGTTGTCATTGTTGTTTGGCAGGCGGGAGCTGGGTTCAAACCCACCAGCCTCGGTGCTTGTGGCCAGCGCCATAACCACTATGCTACGGGTGCCAACCCCTGGAAGTCATTTCTTGATTGGAACTCCAAATCCCCTGTTAAAGAACAGTGAACCTCCCAAGTTGCTTGGTGGAAGCCTTTGTGAAACACCTGAAAGCTATTGGATTAGGTGATTAGAGGATGAGTCAATTATCATAAATTCTCTGATTAAATGATGAGGAAATTTCCCAATTGAATAGTGGGACATAGTCCAGTGGAAAATCAAATAACACAGAAAGGGAAATGGAGAAAAATGGAGAAAAATGGAGTAGAAATGAAGCAGTTTTAGTTTTAAGTAACAACACTCAAAGCCCTTTTAATTAGTCCTAGAAGGATTTTTCCTGTCAAAATATTACATATATGTTTTATTCTATTAATAGACACTATATTTACAAGTGGCTTTTAAACTCTGTTTTTAGTATTCATCCTGAGAAAAAACATATACCAGCCTAATACAAAAAAGAGAGTTCTAACACTAGTAAATTTGCATTTTTCTAAAATCTTATGTGTGACCATGTAGGTTTGAAGAAATTTTTATAACATTTGTTAAATAAGAATATATTATTAACTATCAAATGAAAAACTAATTTTACAATATTTTTAAAATTCAAAAAAATTGACTTGTTGAAATAAAAGAAATTCTGTGTTCCCAAGATTTTTATAAAAATCATGTATTTTAAATGAAGTTATTTTGAATTGTTAAATATATTAAGAAGTTGAAAATCCTTGGGAGGACTTGGTAATCCTTATCATACTATGTGCACTATCTTAGATTAGTATAATTATAGGGCAAATTATAGGGGTGGTGTCATATATGCATTTTAAATAAACATCTATATGACTACTTAGGAAGGGCTTTAAAAATTACATTGTTATGATGACTTCTAATTTACCCAAGAAGGAAGTAAACCACAACTTACTTCATTATGTTATCGCTCTTTCTCAGATTTAAGAATCATTTGTTTCTTACAGCATTCTCACAAATATGAATTTCCAGTAATAATTCATGTTATAGCCAGTCCTCAGAGCTTCTTGTTGGATGTGACTTGCGTATTACTACACCTTAAAAATAAAGAAACTGTGGTCTATTGAGCCCTTTGGAGATGAACCTAACTTTGGGCATTTTGTTTCATATTTTTCTTCTTTGTCTCTTTTTCCTTTTTATTTATCATATGAACTTTTTGACTATAGTTAAGAAACTTTCATTATCTTACAAATAAATCATGTAAACAACACTCATAATAACACTATTTTCTAGAATATAAGGTATGTGAGAGCAGGAGAGTGTAATTGTTTTGGCTGTATCTTTAATTCCTGAAGATTAAGGGCCTGGCACATTCTAGGTATCTAATGATTGTTCACTGAATTAATATAGTACAACATTTAAACATACACTGACCATATAGTCCTGTCATTCAACTCTTACCTATTCTACCAAGTTATTTTGGTCAGGTATTTAACTAAAAGAAATGAAATTATGTGCAAATATAAAGCTTTATACGGTAATGTTCACGGTAAGTTCGTTTACAGTAACCTCAAAAATAGAAACCACCCCAATGGCCACACCTAGGTGAATGAATAAACAAATTGTGCTATCTACAGGTGTCCGAATACTACTTAAGGATGTAAAGGAATGATACATGTTGCAATATGGATGTACCTCAGTGATAACATGCTGAGATAAATAAGCTATATGAAAGCGATTGCACTTGATAATTATTTTCATATATATTTTTAAATATACTAATCTATAGCAATAAAAATCAATTCACTGGTTATGAATGGAACGGTGAGTAGGGTGGGAGAACACTTAGGGATTGTTGGACATGCACATTATCACCATGTTGGTTTTGTTATAACAGTTTATATACGTGTAAAAATTTGTCTAGTGGACATTTTAAACACATCTCATGTATTGTATACCAATTATACCTCAATTGATTTAAAAAAGATAAAAGCACAATTAACAGTAAGCATAACTTGGTGTTAATTTTTAATGGCCAATAATAGCTAAATGGTTTGTGGGTAAAAGTGAAAATTGTGAGATCTCCAAGGGAATTACTTCTATAACTCATAGTCAAATTGTTTATCAAAAATAATTAGTAAATTTTATTTGTGAATGTAACTGAACTAGAGAAAAGAAACTGATTATATACCACCAAAAGGGCTAACTGGGCAGTCCCCAGCTGAGGGGGCTCCCAAGATGATGGCTTTCCTAAATGAATTGGGACACACTCTCTTCATCACATCTCTAATGATTACAAACATCACAAATGAGGAGTAAATTCTGCACGTTTACTGTGTGTAGTCACAGACACCCACTACTCAAGCATGTTGTATCCTGTTTTTAAGCTATATAAACTTTGTCCTGGGTGAAGCCTGTGATGTCTCATGAGTTTCAGTTTTGAACCAAACCCAAAACACTGGTTATAGTTGAGTAAAGTACACATTGTACGGCTGTATGCACCACATACTAACATTTCCCATTCAGGGGTTTGAGTGTGCTGGGTAAAGCTGATGAATTTTGGTTTACACTTATTCAAATATATCTTAGCTTCTGTGAATTCGAGTAACAGCTCTAGGACTATCTAGCCCCACGCATGTACACACTTGTAATTAATTCATTTATTTTTATTTTTTTTTGAGTATTATTTTTTATTTATATATATATCAATAAAATACATATATATATATATATTTTTTTTTTTTGAGACAGAGTCTCACTATGTTGCCCTGGGTAGAGTGTTATCTTTCATTTATCTTTAATTCAACAAAAAAAAAACCCTACCCTATTGATTAAAATCCTATTGCATTCTAGGCATTGTGCTAAATATTAGAAGGGAGTCATAAATGAAGTAATACACTTGCAATATTACAGGCTAAAAGGAATCTTATTTTCAAAATGACCAGCAAAGTTTTTTTCTTTTAGTATCATAGGTTTTACTTTGATTTTCATTAGATTACAATGTGCATTATTGTCAAATGATTACATGAAGGAATATTATAATCTATTTTAATTAATTTCATGTAAGTGAAAATGAAAGAAAAATGATTTTGCTCTACTTTTACTTACTATTTTATGTGTAGCTGCAATTTAATAGCATGTAAAGTATTTTCCACTTTCTCTTAGTATATATGCTATTAAAGCTAATCAGTACTGCAAGTATTCACAGATTTAAAAAATGGCTTGACGTTGATCTGTTGCTCTATGGATAACTTTAGTAGTATATAAAATGATATTTTGAGCTTCAAAATGACCGTTCCAGGATGTATACTGTATATGATTTTTTTGAGAAAAAGTCTTACTCTGTCAAATATGATTTCTACATGTGAGACTTCTGTCTGAAATCAAATTATACTGTGCATACACAAGACAGAAACTTTGTAAAGGTAAGAAATTGTCTAGGTAAGTGGAAACATGTGAAGAAGGGATTAAATACTGAGGCAAATACTAAATTAACAATCTTATTAATGATTAAAGCTTACAATCCTTCTTTGGAAAAAAGAAATAGTATAGTTTATTCAATGGTGTTTTTCATAAAGTTTAACTTTGTGGCCTAACTGTGAGATGATTTTAGTTGCTACAGATATGAGAAAAAGTTCTTACCAAAAGTTGGTTTTGTTTTTTTTTTTCATTTTCATAAGAATATTTAGAAGTAGGTACATTCACTATTCTGCTTATATATCAAGCCCTCCATGATTTATTTAGAGAATTTATCACAAGGTTTTCTTAAATGACAAATATGCAATATGAGCTGTAAGTATTATTACACACATAATGTCTTGCTGAGCAGTAAATACTCACTGATTATTCTAACTTTCATTACACAAAAACCAGGCAGGCAAAATAAATAGGCTAATGAAGTTGGTTATAATTAAATAGGAAGTGATAAGATACTCCTTTGACAATGGGAGAATGAAAGCCCTACCTAGGCTTGGCACCTGTGGCTCAACGGGCTAAGGCGCCAGCCACATAAACCTGAGCTGGTGGGTTCGAGTCCATCCCGGGCCCACCAAACAACGATGGCTGCAACCAAAAAATGGCCGGGCGTTGTGGAGGGCTCCTGTGGTCCCAGCTATTTGGGAGGCGGAGGCAGGAGACTCGCTTGAGCCCAGGAATTGGAGGTTGCTGTGAGCTGTGATGCCACGGCGCTCTACCCAAGGCTACAGCTTGAGGCTCTGCCTCAAACAAAAAAAAAAAAAAAAACAAAGAAAGCCCTACCTAAATACATTTGAAATAATAAATTAATTACTGTTAGCACAATATAGGCTTCGCACAAATAAGTATGCACATCAGCACACACATCTGTAATGTGTATCCACGTATGTTCTTGTGAATGCACACGCATTTCTCAGACTCAAAGTTTTCTCTTGGTCATCACTGCGCACACTCTAAATTTCCTCAATAACCAGATCGATCACCTTCCATATGTATCAAACTCTATTATTTTCATAACCCCTTCATAGATATGTGTTTTTTTGAGCCAACTACAATCTATTTTACACACCTCAAACTGACTATATGCAAAACCAAATTCATCCCAGTGCAAATTTCATCTTTTATATTTGCTGTCTTGTTAATGATTCCATTACCTATCAAAATATCTAATTCAGAAGCTGGCAGACTGAAAGTCAATTCCAAAGTCCTTCTGTCCCAAACACCAAAATGCAAATGCTTTTTAATTCTGTGTTCCTGCCACTCATTTGCCCTTTCTCCATTCATGTTGCTGCCTCATTTACTATTTATCTTTCATGTACGTGATAATTCCTTTACATGATGTCTCAGCTTGTACTTTTTACTCTTCTAATTTATCTTCTAAATATTTTAGCAATTGTTCCCAAAATGAATTTGATTATACTATACTACTGATTAAATCCCTTTTATGTTTCCCTCTAATTTATGTGATAACATTCCAATTTTGTAGGGACCTGCCAAACAAACCCCCCACTAATTTTTGACCTTATTGATTTTCTTGTGTAACTGTCATACCATCCACCTTCTGTCTTCTGTCTAAATAAGTCAGATTTTCTTTAACGTGACATGTGTAAACCTTTTCAGATGTTCTAACATCTGTTTAGAAAGGTATCGTCCTTTATCTCCTTGATAAATTCTACTAATAGTTTTAAGACTAAAATGAAAATCTCCTTGTTAAACTATCTTCAAGAACACCAAGGAAAGTGTATCATTTCTTTCTTCAGTTAAAAGTTAATTTATGATAGTTCTAAATTAACACTTGCCACTTTATATTGCATTATTTACCTCATTTACAACTTCTGTGAGATTACCCTTTATTGCATATTCAGCATAATGAGAAAGCATATTTTCTAAATATATACATTAATATATTTATCTATTTGGGACAGCAAATTTGTGGACAGTCACTTTTGAAAATGTATAATACGATTTTTTTTTTTTGTACGAAAGGTCTTTATTGGTGGGGGATGCTGCAGAGCAGCATTAAAGAGGAGAGAAGAGAGAGGGTAAAAGGGGAGAGAAAAGGGGAGAGGGGAGAGAGAGAAGAGAGAGGAGAGATAGATAGACAGATATGGGAGAGAGAGGGGCAGAGAGGGAAAAGAGCGTATAATACGATTTTTATTCATTTATTCCTGTTCATATTGTTTAGTTGTGGACTAATGGTGCCTTTTAAAATACTTCTATAGGAAATGAGTTTATGTTAATTGGCAGTAGAATTACAAACAAGAAAATTCTAGAACACATGAAATGAAAATGTGAAACCATGAGTCAATGAGATGTCTCTATTTCCTGTGTGCTTCTTATATTCATTATACCATTTTCATTTGGAACTTTAAATGTGGTTGAAAGTGAGAAATAAAAAGGAAAGAAGAAAAATGAAGAAAGAGAAATTTAAAGGAAGCAAGAAAATAAAAATTTAAAGGAAGCAAGAAAATAAAATCCTGGGCTGATTGAACTGTACCCTATGATGCTAGGGGTTATAAATGGTCTGTTGCAAACTTGTGTTAAATATCAGAAATTTGTGTATTCTAAGGGGTGTAAGCCTGTTGAATGGCAAAAATGAAAATTCTTACTGTATATTGTTTAGTAACAAGAAATCATTTGTATTATTGGTTAAAATCTTATATTCATGGTGATTATTACTATAAATTATTAATCATAAAAGAATGATTTAAATTTAATAAATGTTAGAAAATTGTAGTCAAAACTTGAGATAGATAATAAAAATTAATTTAAAACAAAATATTTTTAAAACATGTATAACCTGCATTGCATCAGAAATAATTTTTTATGTAGCTTGAACACATGCTGAAAGGGATACTTTTATGCACGCAGAGACTTGGGATCAATTTTCTTATCATAAAATATGCGACTAAGAAAATGTCAACTAGATCTTGTACCCTTCATTTTAGTTTAATGGCAGTACCAGACATAAATGCAGAGTGCATATGGGAATACTTAAGGGAAGAGTCATATCTTGATGTGCTTTCATTACTAGTGATACTGGTTTTATAAGTTCGAAACCAATATTCAATTATTAATTGTTAGTAGATTAGAAATATTGCTAGGAATAGCTAACAGCATCTGGTCAAAGGGGGACAGTAATAGAGAATTGATTCAGACCCATTTTCCTGGCTTTGAGCACAAAGTGCGAGACCCTATCACTTTAATAGTCTGAAACCTGACGTATTGAATATCCCTTCTCCCCTCATAGCTGCTGAGCTACAGCTGGGAAGCTGCAGGTGGCTGGCCTTGAAGCCACTTTCTGCCAGGGTGGGGCTGTGTGCTGAGGGAAAGTGCATTCTCTAAACTTTGTCCAACTCAGGAAGACCAGCTCCAGACCAGATAAGGAGAAGAAAGTTCTCTTTTCTCCTGCCACCTTCATTGGGCCAGAAGAGTCTATCTGGGCATAAGACTGTCAGAGTAATAAAACACCACATCTGCGGTGTGTGACTGTGAGTCAGCCTTGAGTCCAGCCTTGGTCCTTAAGTCAGCCTCTAATTGACTGTGTTATAGTTTACATTAAGACCATATACCTTAAAGCAGTAAAAAGGCAACAGGTAAAGCCATGCAATTAATGTAATCAGGTGTAGACTTAGTCTAGTTAGTAGGAATGCAAGAGCAGCAAGAACCATGACAAGATTGTTTGCCTTGCTTTCATGAGATTTATGACTATAACACTGATATATGAGATAAATATAGAGTTAGCCTGATACTCAGGACAGCATACTGGAAGCCTTACAAAGAAGTGTATGCCACCTTCCCAGCCCTGCTGCTCTTAAAACTGTCTCTTTCTCTGTGTCTATTATTTCTCTATATTAATATTCTATAACTCTCATTAATAATTTTCTTCAGTCTTTATTCACCACTAGGCCACAAGGAAGTAGATTCACAGAGTGTTGAGGCTGGTCCTGACAGAAATACACAGTATTAATATAACCGTGGCCAGTGCCATACTTTGTGTGAGACATAGAGCCTTTCTGCTCAGACATGCCTTGAGTATCTTTTTATTTATTTATCATAAATCATTCACATGTAAAATTAATAATGAAGGAACTTTTCCCTGATTATTATTTTGCATTAGATATCAAATTACAGACATTTGAGGAGGGTTTTTGAAAGTGTCCTTGCATAATAGACAGAATTAGTTTTATTTAAGTTAAGATATTGTGAAGACTCACAAAGTTGATTAATGCAGCAGAAAGAATAATGAACTTGATGAATAAAATGAATGATACTAGTTGGCTGGATGAACAATTACAGTATCTTATACAATCCTCATAAAACTCAGTGGTAACTTTAGTGCTGTCTCATTTAATAAATTACTTAAGTAATCTTTTTCTTTCCATCACAACAGAAAGTTTCCTAAGAAAAATTAAAGTAAAACTCTTACAGGGTGAAAATTTATATGTCATATAAATTTATATCATATAGATTACATATAGTTTATTTATATTTTATATATGTAATATGTATAATGATATACTGATATATGTATAATATATGCTAATATATGCAACCCATTAGGTAGAAGGCCTCTGGTCAAAGCAAAAGGGAGATATTAGCTACCACTTTGTATGTCTGCATTTTAGACACTTGACAGAACTTGAGTTATTAAACAGAACTGGAGTGGTCTTCAGGATGTAACTTGAAAATCACCATACAACAGTAAGGCTAAGCCCCCAGAGAGAAAAGTTCTCCTAACATCTGAAACTATAGAGTGTTAAAATAAATTTGCTTCTTTTTATGGATCATCTTTGATTATGCATTGTAGTTTTGTACCCCACAATTTTGAAAAGAATTCTAAGGTATGATTTGCACAGTGAGAAACATTCTTACAATCAATTATTGATGTCTACCATAGCCACATATGGCATACAACCTAAATCTGTGTCAATGAACTTAAGTTGGTGACTTTAATTAGCCAAAATTTCTGTACATTTTATGGAACATGCTTTAATCACATTTGATCCCAATTGTAACTTTAACCCCAATTGTAATCCAAGTGCAAAGGAATTGCATACATTTTTGTTTTTCAGTATTGTCCGTCACTAATTTAATTGAATATAGTTGGTTATTGGTGAAGACTCTTGTTTTGTTAGCTATTCACATGAACATATTTATGGGTTAGTCTCTGTTACCTATTTTCTGATTTTGTTTGTATTAGCAGGAGGAAAACCAGCTTTACTGGCTAATTCCCAGTGCACACATTGCAGATTGTCCAGTGTGCATCTGGGCTGCCCTGGCTGTTGTGGTGCTAAGGAGTAAAGCTGAGGCACCTGTGAAGTATTCCCTTCTGTACTGCCAAGTTGAGTTAACGGCAGGAATAGAATGTTCAATGTTCTACATATTTATATAAATGGCCAATCTTTCCTCTACTCTTTTAACTACCTAATAGTAAAACAAGAAGGAACAAGAATATGAGATGAGGCTGACCTTAACATTAAAGGAAAAGAAGATAAAACTGTAGGAAGAGATTGGTAATTTGGGAGATTCAAGGCATTGAATACTTAAAAATATATTTAATTAGGCTGGGTGCAGTGACTCACACCTGTACTCCGAGTACTCCAGGAGATTAAAGTATGAGGATCTCTTCAGGCCAGTAGTTTGAAATCAGCCTGAGCAACAGAGTGGGAGCCCACCTCTGCAGAGACTAAAGATATAAAAAATAAGCCTCCCATGGTGGTGCCTGTGTCTGTAGTTTTAGCTACCTGGGCAGTAAGATCTGAGGCAGTCGGATCACTTAAGTCCAGGTTGCTAAGTCTGAAGTTGCTGTGAGCCATGGAGATATCACCTGCACTCCAGCCCAGGCAGTAGGCTGAAACACTGTCGCAAAAAAAAGGAAAAAGTGTGAGGGGCATCTAGAAGACAAACTTATTATACAAATCAACAAATAAAAGGGACAATATACATCAAGTGAGAACTCTTTCACAATCAGAGATAAAATATAAAAAATATGAAGGCTAAAACCCAATTATAGCACAAGATTACAGGGAAACGGGAACGGGAGGGGTGGGGAGGGGAGAGGGGAGGATGGGTGGAGGGAGGGCAATTGGTGGGATCACACCTACGGTGCATCTTAGTAGGGTACTGGTGAAACTTATTAAATGTAGAGTATCAATGTCTTTATATAGTGATTAAGAAAATGCTATGAGGGCT
>CAUYRH010154615.1:0-27662 GCA_963574655.1 Perodicticus potto
AATTCCTGGGCTTAAGCGAGTCTCCTGCCTCCGCCTCCCAAGTAACTGGGACTACAGGCACTGGCCACAATGCCCGGCCATTTTTTGGTTGAAGCCGTCATTGTTGTTTGGCGGGCCCGGGCTGGATTCGAACCCGCCAGCCCAGGTGTACGTGGCTGGCGCCTTAGCCCGTTGAGCCACAGGCGCTGAGTCTGACGCTTCCCTTTCATGGCCACACACAGAGCTCCTCCCTGGGCCAGGAAACAACAGCCTTGGAGGGTAGGGCAGGATGGGAGCCTCTGCTCACCTCGTTCAACCTCTGCTGTCGTCTCAGCAGCTCCTGCTCAAAGGGGCACTGCAGCCGCTTGGCCTCCAGCTCCTCCTTCTTCTTCTTGATGAGCTGGTTCCGCCGGCGGTGCTCCAGGACGCGCTGCAGCTCTGGCTTGTTGTCCACACCCAGGCCCCTGCGGTGGGGGAGTTGTCAGGAGAACCCCCTCTCCCCCATCTCAGGACTGCACCCTGTGGTGACATCAACCTCCACTATTCTCTTGTGCAATCCTCCCATAGCCCTGGAGTTGGAACTGTTATTGTCCCATTTTACAGAGACAGGAACTGAGGCCCCAGTACAAGTCACAGCTACACAGCTACAAAGGGGACAAATGAGGATGTGAATCCAGGCCTGTCTGATTACAGAGACCAGGTTTTATGTTATTTCTGATTATTTTCTTAGGATGAGTTTCTGAAGGTAGAATTGCTGGGTCAAGCTCTTTTACAAAATTGTGGGTGCATACTTCTATCCCTTCTTAGAAAGGTTACAACAGTGTATGAGAGCATCTGTCGCCCCATCACCAGCCAATCTGTTTATATTTGAGAATCTAGTAGGTAAGGAATAATACCTGGTTTTCATTTGTTTCTTTGATTGTTAGTCATGAGAAAAAACAGCTTTTGATATGTTTATCAGCCAGTTGTATTTCTTCTTTTGTGAATAAACTGTTAGGTACAGTTTTTTATAAATTTTATACATCCTTTACTTCAGGATTTTAAAGAGATCTAAATATATTATTTTTTTTCTGTATATATAAATTTTTTCATTATAATTTATATTTAAAATATTTCCCCTGGTTTATCTTTAAGCTTTTGTTTGTTATTGTGGTGTTTTTCATATTAAAAGGGATGATTCTAAAAGGCAATCAGAGAAAATGTTCTTATAATACTAAGTGAAAACAAAACCAAAAATAACCTATGGTACAAAAGGGTCTCTACTAGAACTTTGGTCACATATTTGAAAACAGGAACGGAAATTACACCCGGCTATACCAGAACTGGAACGGAAATAACACCCGGCTATACCAGAACTGGCCAGCAGAGGGAGCCAGGCCACCTTCGTCCCTGTACCGGTCTGCCTTGATAGGTATGTAGGCTTCCCGCTTGTGAGGACAGGAACTGGGTTCCATTCCTACTTGTGCCCCCAGGTCTGGGCACAGTGCCTGGTACAAGACACAAGGGGGTGGCAGGTTGGAGAATGGGGCCTTTTGGGGTCCACTGGGGACTGGACCTACAATTTTGGCTGTCGACCATGTGGGGCAGCCTGAGCCCCCCTCAGCCCCCAGGAGCCCAGGATGACATGTCGCTTGACCTGCTACCCACTAGGGGCACCTCCCAGGACTGGAGGAGGGGTGCTTGCTCAGTCCAGGCAGCAAGGCCCCTTCCTCACCTTCTGTGGTTCATGAGCAGCTCCCGGTGCAGCTCCTGGTGATTCCGCGAGGCCTTCACGGGATTTAGCAGCTTCTTGGGCTTGATGAGCTCTGGGTTCCACTCTCTGTATTCTGGCCGGGCCATTAAGCCCCCGATGTCTGCCCGCTCCCTCTGGATTTCCGAGTACATGGCAGCTGTAGAGATGGGCAGAGGGTCAGAACTGAGCCTACAATCTCACTCATCCCCAGGGGCAAAGATGGAGGGCAAGGATTTCACGTCAGATGGACCTTGCCACCTGCTACTGTGTACAGGACTGCGAACGCTACCTGACTCTCCGAGCCCTAGCTTCTTCATCTCTAAGATGGAAGTAACGATCAAATGAAGGCGCAGGGTGGTAAGGAGTAGAGATGGTGTTTGTAAAGTGTCTGGAGTGTAGAAGTAAAGTGATACTGGGTCACAAAAGATGAGTGGACATAGGTGTATACTTTTGGCTTGACTTTGCCAAATTTCTCCCACAATAAAAAGAATTGTGTTGAAGTTTCTGTTTTGTGATGACTTTGTACCAGAAGATGAAAAGATATTTAAAAGAATAATATATACTTGCTAATTTGGATAAATTCAGTGACAAAAAGAAAATACCATCCTTTATTGTCTAACTTCCTATCTGTGCTTCCATGTCCTCTTGTGGAAGGTCCAGATTTTCCCTTTCTTTACTTCAAAGAGGAGAATATGCAACCTGGATGCTGCTGAGTCTGTCATTACAAAGGGATGGTTGTCATCTTGTGTGCAAATGTCTGCCAACTCAAGGGCCTCATTTCTATCACAGCAGTTTCAAATTTGTCAATTTACTTAAAATTCAAGCAGAAGGGCACCCTCCTCTACAGACTGCTTTCTACTATCCCTGAAATACCCAAGAGAGAGAGAGAGAGAAAGAGAAATTCTTGAAAAAAAAAATGTCTCAAGGGGATAGATACTGCCTGGCTATTAGCTGTTTATATTAATCACAGTGAAAATGTAGACATGAGCTGTGCCCTCTTCATGAGCTCAGCTTTTCTGAAGTAGACCCCCTACTATGTGCCAGGCGCTGGAGCAGAGACTGGTCTGGTATGTAGGCACTTGATACATATTTGCTAGTAATTAATAAAACTTTTGAGGTTTTGGTCTTAGGGAACCAGTGCCCTGAGGCTCTTCATGTGGCAACTGAGGGATATGTTCCTACCTCACACACCAGGCTTCAGTACCCTCTTGAGGACCCCCATATTCCCTTTGCATAGACCCATTTTCTCCCCTACACTGGGAAGGGGATGGAAGTCATTCCCAGCCTTAATGCTTTTTAATGGATTATAGGAGTTCTCCAGGTGTACTAGATGGGGAGGGTGATCTGGGGGAAATCTGGAGGTGGCCAATTGCATGTTGGGATCAGAAAATACAGGGGAAGTGGGTCCTGGTGTGGTGGCTCACCCCTGTAATCCTAGCACTATGGGAGGCGGAGGCTCACAGGTTCGATACCAGCATGATCCAGAGCAAGACCTTGTCTCTAAAAATAGCTGGGCATTGTGGCAGGCACCTATAGTCCCAGCTAGTTGGGAGGCTGAGGCAAAAGAATCGCTTGAGCCCAAGAGTTTGAGGTTGCTGTGAGCTAAGATGCTATGGCACTCTATCAAGGGTGACAAAGCGAGACTCTGTCTCAAAAAAACAAAAAACAAAAACAAAAACAAAGAAAACTTTGTATATATATATACAAAGTTTATATATAAACTTAGTTTATATATTAACTATGTATATATATATAAAAGAAGCAGGCAACGGCTGCTATGGCTCAAGGAGTAGGGTGCCAGCCCTCTATGCTAAGGGTGGTGGGTTCAAACCCAGCCTTGGCCAAAAAAAAAAAAAAAGAAAGAAAAGAAAAAGAAGCAGGAAGTGCGTGTCTTAGCGCACCAACCACATGGGGCTCATTCGCTTTAAAAATAGAAAATAAATAAATAAATAAATAAATAAGTAAATAAAAAGAGGAAGAAAGAAAGAAAAAAAAACAAAAGCCTGCAGGATTGTAGAGAAATATATTTAATTAAGTTTCAATTAGACTTTCTAAAAAAAAGAAAATACAGAAGGTTTCTGTGAGGTACAAACAGCAAGATGGCACAGCAGGGGAATGTAGGCCTCAAGCTGGCAGGGCTGCACGTTGCCAGAGCGGCCCCCTAGACACGTTTGGTATTTCTATGGTCAGCCATTGCAGGGTGCTGGTTGGAGGGGTAAGTAAGACCACATATGTAGAGGTGCTGTGTAAACTGGAAAGAGTTAATTATTATAAGGTATTTTAGATGTACTCAGATTAAGTGCCAGGGCATAGAAACATAGCTGCTATTTTTTTACTTGAATTCACATTCTCAGAGCCATTTCTAAAATCAGAATTCCAATTAAGTTCCTTTTTCCCCTCATCTTCTTCATGAGGTCATTTACTTTTAGGTAATTTCCTTTCTTATTTTCTGGTTCTTAAAAAATAAATAGTGGTTGTAGTATTTGGCAGTTACTTTAAAAAGACCACTTGACAAAATTAACAGTTGGCTCTATCACCTCCCTATTTTAGTGTAGGTATTTCCTTAGTCCAGGGATCCGGACACCCTGACTCAGATCGGAGCGTTGGGATCGACACCACAACATTTGCTGCCTATTGCTGTTACCGAGGCCTACCAATCCTTTGAGTAAATCTCAGCTACACATTTCCTTCCCATGTCTCAGCTGTCATCCTGTCCAGGTCATTGTCACACCACACTTCAATAACTATCATGGTTCCCTGGCTGCTCACCCTGCCCTTGGTCCCTTTGTGCCCCAAACCTTCCAGAGTTGCACGCTTCTTTAATCAGTCACACCATCTTTAAAATAACTCACTATATGTTGCCAAAGTGATAAGGCAGGAAACAGAAATAAGAACTTTAGGAAAGCAGAAGGCAGAATTAATATTTGCATAGATATAGCTATTCACATATACCTGCAATTCCCAAGTGAATTATGAGAAAAGCATTTAAAACTAATGAGAGAATTCAATAATGTGGCCAGATACAAAATAAGTACATAACACTGGGAACTCAGGCATAGTGGGAATAACAGGAATGGCCATTGAGATGGTGCACAAAAATAAAATCAATCACACATTCTACGCACGTTTGCGTTCCTAATAATCTGCGCTACTGTGGTGGACGCTGGACACAAAGATGGGAACTAAATAAGCAGAGTTCACAGAACTCTGGTAGGGAGGCAGACAGGAGACATAAACACGCACCAGCAAAAACAAAACAGCTTGGTGGAGGAAACAGGCGCTCCTATAGAGACTAAGGAAGGACCCACCTTCGGCCCGGTGTGTGTGTGGAGGGGAGAGCCTCTTTGAGGAGGGGACATCAGGAGCTGACCGTTGAGAATGAAGAGGGAGGCCGTTATGGTTGTAGGGAACAACATGTGTGATTCATGTACCTTGAACAAGCTCGGTCTGTTCAGGGAACAAAAAGGCACAGTGTGCCTGGCATGGCACCGGCTAGGAGTGTTTGGAATGAGGGTGGATGGGTGGGTTCAATCCGGGAAAGAGCATGTCTGATTCCATTTTAAAAAGGTCATTCTCACTGCTGTGTGGGGAAAACTGTCAGTAGACTTTGGGAATCTTTTTAATGACTCTAACTTCCTTTACTTCCAATGTACAATCTCTGTCTGTCTCTCTTTCCCGTTAAATTCCAGATGAAAAACCTCTCATTGACCTGGCTGAGGCCCTTTGCTCTTGAGTCACCAGCTAGCTGGTGGGTTGGCTGCCCTACACTTAGACTCCATCCTGTCAGTCAGATGGAGTCATATAGGATTGCCTTTAGAGCAGTGGTTCTCAACCTTCCTAATGCCGTGGCACTTTAATACGGTTCCTGTGGGTCACCGCTGCTTTATAGGAAGGACGCTGTTTGGTTTAACCTGTTGACTCTGCTGGAAATCCCTAATGCATTTTGCACAAGAGGCCCTGCATTCTTATTTTGCACTGCAATCTGCAAATTATGTAGTCAGATCTGCCCCACCCCAGGTCCAATCAGTGGCCAGCCCTGGCGCAAGGGTCTGCTCCAAGCTTTTAAAAAAATATATAAATTAAATCATCAGTGAGCTGTGCAGGGTGGTGTTTCCTGGAGGCCAGGGTGATGTGACTGGTGAGGCAGGGATGCTGAAGGGTGTGGCTTGTTCTTTAGTTCACAGCTGCAGCGAGAGAACACCCGTGAGATCCAGGCGTACACTGTGTCCAGCCTTGGGAGGTGACGGCTGCTGGGAGCCCCTAGGGTTTCAAGAACAGCTGGGCCAGCCTTCCTGCTTTTGGATTTAATTAAACGAGGCCTGTGTGTAGAAGAGCCTCACACAGGCCCTGTCACAAAAGAGGCTGCTCAGCAAAGCACAGGTGCTGGGCCAAGGGAATTCAGGCTGTCCTAGGGGTCAGCTGGGCATCCTGAGAGGAGGTGTGGGGTTGTTCTCAAGACTGTTGAGGTGCCTGAGAGATCCAAGACTCGATGGGGAAGTAACCACAGTGTGGTGAAGAGGTGATGTGGGCATTAGATAAGTCAGCTGTGCAAAGAAAAAGGTGAGTGTCTAGAGGAAGAGTGGGCAGGGCAGAGGAACTGGCTACTGGAGGTGAAAGTTAAGGGGCTCATTAGTATAACCACTGCCTATCAAAGAATGCAGAATGAGGTAGAAGGATATAGAAGTCAGAGACATTCAGACCTGGATTTGAATCTTGGCTCTGTCCTTTCTTTGCCCAAGGCAAGTTTATGTACTCTCTGGAACTGAAGCCTGGGAAGTATAGCCTTTGGACCAAATCCCACTTCCTTGGAACGCAGCCACGCCCACAGTCGCAGGGTATGGCTGCTTTCCCGCTGGGACAGCAGAGACGAGTAGGTGGGACAGCTGCTATTGACTGGCGTTTCCTCCTTTGTAAGATGGGCAATATGGTAGAACTCTTCTTCACAAAGTTTTTGGACAATAAATGAAATGATATTTGCAAAGTGCTTGGCAAATGCCTAGTACAGACAGACTTGAGGGTTTGCTGCTGACTAGCAGAGCTGCTTGCTGCCACAGCAAGTCCCTAACTCTTGAAGGTAGTTAACTCTGTGAATATGCCCTCGGCAGTGCAGTGGCAGTGGAGTGGGACCACCCTGTTAGCTGCTATATACACTTACAGTTAATACAGACTAGTCTTAGTCCTGCCTTCAAGCTTTCTCATCACCCCCACAAGCTGCACCGGTTAAACCAGTGGATCTCCACCCTGGCTATGTATGGGTGCCACCAGGGGATGTTTCGAAACACCAATGCCTGAGTCCCACCACAGGGATTCTAATTGAATTGGTTTGCGGGCAGCTTGGTCTTGGGGGAAAGTTTTAAAATCTCCCCAGGTGATTCCAATAGGCATCCAACTTTGCAAACCATAGGTTTAAAAAGAAAAAAACAAGAAGCTGCTTCTCTGTTTTGGCCTCAGGGATTTCTGCTGATTCTGATTGGCCTGGTTATTGTGAATGGGTCTGAGTAAGGTCACAGTTCTCAGGGGCTATGTGACCTTGGGCAGGTTGTTAGCTTCTGGGACCCTCCTCTGGAATCATGATACTGTTAAGACTGGGCAAGGGAAGTGCTGGGCATGGGGTAGAGGTAGCCAGTAAGTGGAGGCTAAATTGAGTGTCTTGTGTGATTACAGATGGGCAAATAATTCTCACTTTCTATACAGATTGTGGGACAATCCTCATTTTTGATAGGGTGGGGATAATAAGAGGTCAGAGATAATAAGAGCTTTCAAGCCCCTTGTTTGGTTCCTCCCTAATTCTGCTGATGAGCCAGGAGGTCCCACAGCTCTTCCCTGGATGTTCCATGGGACATCAGCTGGGATCACCAACTACTCCCAGGGTGAGCTCACCGGGAATGAGCACGGGGGATGTTAGGGTGGCTGCTTGGAAACCAAACACTGGTCCGTCCCAGCCACAGGTCAGCAATAAGAAGAAAAGGAAGGAAAGCTGCACTGATGGAGTCCCAGGTCCCAGTTCATCCTGAGAATAGCCTTGGCACTATTACAAGAACTTAATGTCCCCTCTGTCTCTCCCCTGCCTTGGTGGTCCTGGTTCTGACTTGATGGTGTCGATGATAACAAATGACATATGATCTAGCAAAGAAGCAGTGGTTAGAGCAGATGTTTCGGGGAGAAAGATTAGGTTTTAATCATGGTGGCAACCTTTTCCAGCTGTGTTACCTGGGGCACATATCTTAACCTCTCTGAGTCTCTGTAGGGTAGGGACAATGACCTACCTCACGGGGTTATTTGGAGGATGAAGTGATATAATGTGCACGATGTGCTTAGCCAGTGCTAAGGCGTGACAGAAGGTAAACAATGGTCCTCCTGTCCTGTAGGGATGCTGTGGTGAGCACCTGCCATTTGATCTGGATCTTGCAATTGGCCTGGGAGGTACCTCATTTTGCAGATCAGAAAACCGAGACTCAGAGAGGCCATGCCACTTGTCCCAAGATACACAGAGAGTAAATGGCAAAGCCAGGACCTCTGGACTCCAACTTCAGTGCTCTTTCTACCCCCTCACTGTCTTCCAGGTGCAAAATGTCTTTTTAATTGATAAAGCAGAGTTACATCCCTTTTCTCTCTCTGGATACTCAAGAAAGCCCAATGAAGAGGCAGCGTGAGCCCACTTTATAGATGAGAATGGAGGCCTGCTAACCTGAGGACTCCTAGGCCATATGAAATACAAAGTCCCACAGGGGAGCCCCCTACTGGTCCCCGCAACTGTGGGCTCAAACTAGAATCCACTGGACAGCCTGCCCGAAGGCTGAGCGCTGTTTGGGAGGGAACAGCCAGTGGCCTCCGTCGTCAGGGAGGTCAGTTTTCACTCCTCTGTCCCCGTGACCCAGCCCTTGTTCCTCATTATTGTTCAAGCTGCTGGGTTCAGAACACGCTCAGGACGTCCTTGGTTCAGCATTTAATGGGGCGGCAGAACAGAGGAGAGAGCGAGGCTTTCAAAATAATGACTGGCAAAGGAAGAAGAGGCATTCAAGAAAACTGACAAGTGTGGCCACTGGATTTCCTGACCCTTCTCACTTTGTTCCTTCTGATGGGGAAAGTGCCCATTTGTATTTCACTGGCCAGCAATCAAAAAACTGCGTATCTGGGAGCCACCTCCCCATCTCCCGGGAGCCTCTGGCTGGGGGGGGGGCGGCTAAAACTCCCCATCAGAACTGCTTGTCCATTTGCATGCAATAACTCAAGACAAACATTCTGGACACTGCCTTGGGTCTGCTGTGACTGCCTACTTTGTTAGGCCTGTGTGGGGAATTGGAGCTTTTTTTTTTTGCAGTTTTTTGGCTCGGGCTGGGTTTGAACCCGCCACCTCAGGCCTATGGGGCTGGCGCCCTACTCCTTTGAGCCACAGGCGCTGCCTGGCAATTGGAGTTTTGAACCAATTCCATAGCAGACAGTTCCGGGTCAGACAACCTTAGCAAGGTTGGTGGCCAGTGTTGTGCAGTTGATTGGGAAGAAGCATCAGCACACAACATCTTCCTGCTGGCTCCCCAGTGGCACAGTGCTAGTCACTTCGTCTGGCAGATGCCTCTGGGGGAAAGATCCCAGAAGGTACCTACCACCCATAGAGTAAAAGAACCACTCTAAGGGTCTAAGCCAGTGGTCCCCAACCTTTTTGGCACCAGGGACCTGATTCATGGAGGATAATTTTTCCATGGACCGGTCGAGGGGGGATGGTTTTGGGATGGTTCAAGGTCATTACATTTATTTCTGTTATTATTGTATTGCAATATATAATGAAATAGTTACACAAGCCACCATAATGCAGAATCAGTGAGTTATGGGGAGCGGCTGTAAGTACAGATGAAGCTTTGGTTGCTCGCCCACCACTCATCTCCTGCAATGCGGCCTAGTTCCTAACAGGTCACCGCCCGGCACCATTCCACAGCCCAGGGGTTGGGGACCACAGATATAAGCCACCCAGGAACACAGGTGCTGAGGCTGCCTCGTACCCAGAAACCATCCAGTTTTGGTAGCAGTTTCAAAAAGTGATACACCCTATAGCCCACAATTTCTGCCCCAATCCCGGACTTGCTTTGTACTATAAGGTGCTAAAGCCAAATTCACCAGAAAGGCAGACAGTTAACACAGTAATCTGCACCTGCTACGTGCCATGTACAGGGCTAAGCACTTCACAGCCACGTCTCTTGAAATTCTTACAACAATCTGAGGAAGTGGCTATTACCCCCTTTTTACAGCTGAAGAAACTGAGGTTCTGAGAGGTCATTTGATTTCCCCAGAACACACAACCAGTGAATGAAGGAGCTGGAATCTGAGCTGAGTTCTGGCACCAAAACCTGTGTTCCCTCAGTTGTGCCACCCTGAAGCACTCTTGTCCTCAGTTATTAAGAGAATTAAAGTTCCCATACCGTGTGATAATTGACTTAGGTGAGGCCGTACCATGCATTAATTCAGATTCATCTGAGGATTTAGAAGGAAAAGATCTCCTACTTTTTTCTCAAACCCAGGCTGCCAGGAGGTACTCTCTGTACCATCTCACAGGGGGTGGGATGCAGCCCAGGGGTGCCCTGCTACCCTGACAGCCCGCCCCAGTGCTTGAAGGCTGCCTTCCTCCTCTCCTGCCTCTCCCTAAACAGCACCCAGTTCAACAGCAGGTGGAACAGAATAGAAATGGTCTTACTTCTTGCGCCGAGTCCCTGGGAAGGGAGGTCAGGAGCAGAGTAGCTGTGTTCCTCACTCCACCGGGAAGTCCTGGACTAGGAAGGAGGGCTGCCTCGAAAGGGCGGTTCTTAAACCCCTGGGGATGGGAGGCAGCTGAAATGTGCCAACAAGTGAGACAGCCTGTGCATTCCTGTTTATTCTGGTATCAATAAAAAGGAACTGTTACTATAGTAACAGATATTTCACTTGGTACACGGCCACTTCCATGATGCAGAACGCCATGTCCAAGCCACATGCTTGAGAGGCACAAATAAATACTTATTTTGTCAGACTGATTAGGAATAGGAAAAACGCCACACTTTGTTCTGAACAAGGTGGCTCATGGAAAGGAATTTCCCTTCCAAAGGGAGGGTCAGGCAAGAGTGGGTTCCAGCCCTTTCCTGATGGAAGGGGAAGTCACGCTTCTTGCTGCAGTGACGAATTCATCAGGAAAAATGGCTCTTGGAGAGTACAGAGTGGGGTGTAAAGGGAGGGGGAACTACTTAGCATCTGGTCAGCTCCTGGCCACCCACCAATGGGTCAAAAACTCACACACTGTTTACCTGATACCCTGAACTTCATTCGAACTTCCCAGAGGAGTCAACAGGATGTGGCACAGGAAGACAGGGAGAGTGGACAGTGATGTGTCTGGGCTCAAGCAGGCTCCTATGTCAGCCCTAGCTCTGACACCATACCCTTGGCAGCCACCCGATGTATCTGAGCCTTGGTCTCTGTGTGTGTCTAATGTGGAGCATACAAAGGTGCCTGGGAGGTGACATGGATGATCTGACATTAGGGAAGCATATGGTTAGCACTCAGCAAATACGACTTTGCCTGAAGAGAGACCTGGGCTCTAGGTGATGGAGGGAAGGGCCCCAGCATGCAGCACTGTGCCTGGCAGAATCTGTGTCCCATAAATAGTGGCTCAATGAGTAAATATGTGGATAGATCCCTCAGTCCAACCCGAATGCCTGCAGGTAATAGAGTCATTCTCCTAATTTCAGAATCAGCTTTCATTTGAAAATCTGGATGTGTTTTCTAGCTGTTAGCATTATCCTAGTCCTCAGATTAGGAAGCTGGGATCTCTAGTGGGCCTTCACCTCAACTTTTCTTTCTTAGAGAGTCTTGGCTGGCTGGAGGGCAATGAGGCCCAGGACATACATCAAATGTGAGTGGAGGCATGAAGAATGCACCCATCTGTCCTCCTTGGCTTATAGTATTTACTCACTTAACAAACATTATTATAGAGTTTCACTGTGTTGCCTCAGGCTAGAGTGCTGTGTTGTCAGTCTACCTTACAGCAACCTCACACTCCTGGGTTCAGCCATCTTCCTGCCTCAGCCTCTTGAGTAGCTAGGAGTCCAGGTGCCCACCAGAACACCCAGCTAATTTTTCTATTTTTAGTAGAGACTGTATCTCACTCTTGCTCAAGCTTGTCTTAAACTCCTGAGCTCAAGCAATCTACCCACCTCGGCTTACCAGAGTGCTAGGATTACAGGTGTGAGCCACTGTGCCCAGCCAACAAACATTTATTGAGTAATTACTGTATTCCTGGCACTGTTCCAAGTGAATGACATACATTGTCCTTGTCCTCAGGGCATTTACATTTAAGGAGGGACTCAGTGCATAAGTAGACACACAGGAAAACATCAGCCAGTGAGGAATGCTAAGGTGGAAGGAAGAGTAGGGGAGGTGAAAGGGAGTGATTGGGAGCATAGGAAGGGCAGACACTGAGAGGGTGATGGTTTAGGGAAGTAGAATCACAAGAAGCCCGCTGTGTGAAGACTGTACTTGGGTGCAGAATGTCCAGGGAGTGGGAACAGCCAGTGGAAAGGCTCAGGGTGGGCATGAGCTTGCTGCAACAGACGCAGGCCAGCATGGAAGTAGTTCTGTGTGTGAGGGAGGTGAGCCTGGAGCCAGGAGGGAGTAGGCAGGGAGCAGACCAGTCACATCCAGGAGGGTTGACCGAGCCACCCATTCTAGAGCAGCTTGAACTCGGAGGGTCCTAAATTTTCAGGTATAAAACAATTTTCTGGAAGTGATGTGTGGCTCTTTATGTTTCTTCCTTCAATATTTTGCTTCTTTTGAGGTCCTTTGAATGGCAACCACCCCCTCCCCCAGCTTCCCACCCTGCTGTGCCTGAATGTCACTCAACTCTCACAGTAGAAGAGGACAATTACATTCTTGTCAAACCACTCTTTGCTGCCCCTGGTTCCTTCCCACACGTCGTACTGCTCTGGAAAGGAGTACTTTTAATATTTTTCAGGGTCTATAGTAGCTTATCTGAATCAGTCCCAATGCCTTATGACAGCTGGGGGAATAAGGAGGACTGGGGTAGGAGGACTTCCTCTTACTCCAGAGAAGACAGCACCCCAGCGTCAAGTGCACCCAGAGGAATGTGCAGGTGAGAACCAAAGAGAGCTGGGCAGGAGACTTCCAACATTGGGTGCCATTTTCCCTAGGCAGTTGGGATTCTACTCACTAAAACTCTTGTCACAATCTAATTCATGTACAAACCCAGCAGGCTTCCAGCCTGAGGGCGGGAACCTGACCTCATCCTCCTTAGTCCTGTCCCACTTCCAAAATGTCCAATAACTATTGTTGACCTGAAGACACCAAATACATTAATGTTCCTGAACTTGTTACAGCACCATCTTGCTGTGTGTCTGTGTGTACACGTAACTGTATGTGAAATCAATGGGCAAAAGCCACCATATGCAGCCACACCCCATCAATAAGAGAGTATACTGCACTCCATCAAGGATGCCACCAATAAACATGTCAATTTATTGACTGGAAAAAGATATTCTCTACATATTTAATAAAAAGTGAACTGCAGGCTGGGCATGGAGGCTCATGCCTATAAACCTAGCACTCTGAGGCAGGAGGATTGCTAGAGTTCAAGACTAGTCTGAGCAAGAGCAAGCCCCATCTCTACTAAAAAAAAAAAAAAATAGAAAAACTAGCCAGGGTTTGTGGTGCACACTTGTAGTCCCAGGTACTTGGGAGGCTGAAGCAAGAGGATTGCTTGAGCCCAAGAGTTTGAGGTTGCTGTGAGCTATGATGCCACAGAACTCTACCCAGGGCAACAGAGTGAGACTCTGTTCCAAAAAAATGCAAAATCATATGCACTTATGCAGTATCTTTTTTTTCCAAGATAAAAAAGTTGGTATGTACATAAAGACTCATTTGATCATTAGGAGGCACATACACTAATCTGTTAGTAGAGGTCAGTTCTAGATTAATGTATCTCAAATGTCATTACTAGACATCATTTGAAATGAGTATTAAAATGGAATTACTGGTACGTGCTTGTGGATTGCTTTATCAGAACCTCTGAACAGCTTAGGAATCTTGATTTTTAAGATACAACCCTGGGAATTTATTTATATTAGAGAATTAGAGAACCACTGTTCTATGGTATAAAAATTAAAGGCTCTTCTCCTTTGTTGCTCTATTTATGTAATGACTGTAACTTAGGAAAAAACCCAAGCATATATTGCTTTTGTTATCAAAAGAAAGCTCTAAAGATTAAAAATTTAGAAAGAGTAAACCTTTTCCAACCAACTATAGCTAGTTATGAAGCATATCTGCTTCAGATATGTCCATGGTGATTATGGGAAAATAGAGGGCTTCTGAGGAACTGAGGCTTTCAGGAATTTGCTTCAGGTAATGGCAGATTCAAGACCCAGCTGCTGCCTCCTGCTCCCTTCTGTGTGGTTTTCCATAGAGGTTTTCCCACTTTCCAAAAGGAGGGACTCTGAAATACTGGGAGCCTGGGGTTCAGAGTTCTTGCTCAGCCCCACAGTAGGCTGGAGCACTTCAGAGTGCTCCCAGAGCCTGAGCACACCCCTCCCATACTCTGGTCCCTTTAAGGTCTGATTTCTTGGGAACCAGAGGAGCAGAAAGGAAGAAAGGAGAGCAGTGAAGTCCAGGAGAGGCAAGCTCTGAGCAGGAGCCAGGGAACTTTCTAGCATCTGTACTACACCGGGCTGCAGTGTGCAGAAAATAAACCTCCGAAATTGGCCTTCTTAGCATTTTTGTCCCCTTTCTCTACTCCAGTGGCTGCCTGGAGCAGCATATCTGGGCCCACAAACATTAGACAAGAAGTTTCCATGGCAACTCAAAACTTCCTCCTCGGCCCGGTATTCAGTCTAAATCTCCAAGGCCCCCTTCACCACCTCAATGAGGTTTCTGAGAAGTCACCCACAAAACAGACCCAGGATCAAACCGTGTCCCCCAAACGTGCTCTGCTGAAAGGACTTAGGGAGAAGAAGCTGTACTGGCAGAAAAAGCTTGTCATGGGATCTGTGGAGTGATTATAAAAGGAATGAGAGTCTCCTTTACAACAAGTTTGAACCGGGAAGAATTTCCCCAGTGGAGGGATTTCAAGCTGAAAACAGGAAAGTGTGAGGGGGTGGGGAAGAACTGAGAGTCTTGTTTCAGAGAGCTGGCTCTACCCCCAGCTGCAATTGGACATGGTTAATTTGGTCTCATAGCTGCAGAAGAAGCCTGGGGTGTCCCCTAGCCCCAGCACATTTTAATTTCCTTGTAGCCAGATAGGGAGACAGTGTATCTAGGGATGGGAGTGGATACGAGTAAGGGTGTGTGGGTGTGTGTTTTAAACCTGGGCAAACCAAAGCTTGTCAAGTGAAGCAAACTTTCATGATTCCTGTTTGCCAGAGGTAGCAAACAAAAATGACACACATCTAGTTAAATTTGAATTTCAGATAATGATTTTTTTTAGTATAACTACATTCTATACAATATTTGGAACCTACTTACACTAAAATCCTATTTGCTATTTATCTGAGATTCAGATTTACCTGAGTGCCCTGTATTTTATCTGGCAAACCCCACCTGGCAGAGGCAGTGATGGAAGCCCCACTGGCTCCAGAGGAGAAAGACAGTTGCTGCTGCCCACAGGCATCTGGGGAGGTTCCCTTTTGTCCACACTGCAGAGAGATGGTTTTCTCGTCCTCAGGGAGCTCCAGGTAGGATGAAAGTTAACGGGCCTCAGGTGGACTTTCACTACAGATTTCCAGGCATGGCTGAGTTGAGTTATTCCATAGAGGTGGCCCTTCCAGCCCAGTCATTAAGAGCATGGGCTCTAGTGTCAACTCCAAATCCTGATCCTAGCTACACTGCCAGACAACTAGGTGATCCTCCACTCCTTGTTTCCTTATCTCTAAAATGGGGCAGGTATTCTTTTGAGAAACAAAGGAGATAGTGTACGGAAAGTGCTTTACCAAGTACCTGCCACAGAGTCAGGGCTCCATAAGTGGAGGTTATTATTTTAATAATTTGAGAGCATAAAAGATTTACATCCAAGTGAAAAAACTAGAGCATTAAAAACTAGAGTCAGGACAATCTCAATAGTGTAAAACACATACACAAACTATAGTCACAGTCACTGGAAGGAGACATTTCCAAACATCACCAGCAGCTGCTTGTGGGTTATGGAATTATGAGTTAAGCTTCCCACTTCATTTTCAATTTCTCAAAATATCTATGGCAAGGCCAGGCACTGTGGCTCATGCTTGTAATCCTAGCACTCTGGGAGGCTGAGGTGGGAGGATCCCTTGAGCTTGAGTTTGAGACCAGCCTGAGCAAGAGTGAAACCTTGTCTCTACCAAAAATTGAAAAATGAGCTGCTCATTGTGGCACGTGCCTGTAGGGCATGAGGAGTCCCAGTTACTTGGGAGGCTGAGGCAGGAAAATGGCTTGAACCCAGGAGTTGAAGTTGCTGTGAGCTGGGCTGACACTAGGGCACTCTAGCCTGCGTAACAGAGTGAGACTGTGTCTCAAAAAACAAAACAAAACAAACCTATGGTGAACATGTATCATTTTAATATTAAGACATTATTTTTAAATGGCTTGGGATGAACATTTTTCTAGAAGTGTTATAATACTTGGTGCATAACGTGAGGCTGCTGTAAATAAAAATGGCTGTCTTGGATATGATTCCAGACTCTCCTCCATGGGGCTTCTGAAAGGGAGTGGCAGATGCCTCTTCCTCCCATTCTCACTTCTTTCTTCTTGTGTGAAACAACCAGAGGAGTGCTTTCAGAAGCAACATGACCTGGTTCTCAGCTCCACCCCTCCTTGCCTAGCTGTGTGACTTTAGACCTTAGACAAGTCATGTGACCTTCTGAGCCTCTGTTTCCTCATCCTTCCCAGAGAGGTTAACTTTACTTAGCACTCTGAGAGGAGGGACATATTTGTTTTATCAATACATCCTATATCCTGCATAAAGCTGAGGGCATAAGAGGTCACTAAATATTGGTGAATGAATAAATGAAGGAACGGAGTTAATGAGATGACAGGTATACAGCGTTTGACAGAGAGAGGGCAATAATGAATATCTACCAATCATTCGCTATTATTGTCATCACTATTCTCCTGGATGGATCTAAGTTTGAACGTGGTTTCTGTCTCTTTGTGGGGTAGACAATGTTTCTTAGCAGCCAATGAGCAAGCTGCTCAGAGCTGTTTGAGCCTCAGTCTCCTCTTCTACCAAATGGAGACAGTAATCAATCTGTGTCGTTGTAGAGTTGTGAAGAGTGAATGAGCCACCGCACAGTGCCCAGCACACAGTTAAACCCTTCCTCAATAAAGCACTCCCTCCCCTCCAGTGAGGTCTCCACTCCCTTCCCAGTTTGTAGCTGAGTGTGGTACAGTTATGAGGGCAAAGCTTGTGGTACCCCGATGCCTCTGACATGTTTGCTATTCGGATAGGATGAAAGCTAAGAGTGTGAGGCTCACAGCTGCCGCGCCGGGGTAAGGGGAACGCAAAGTCTCCACCTCGTGGGAAGATAAGACCTGTGTGGGGTCACTCAGGCAGAGTGTTTGACTTTGAAATCAGACTTGTCTGATTATAGGGCTCCTTTCCCTCTGTCTGCCCGCCTCTGCCAGAACTTCAGACTCGTCTGATTATCGGGCTCCTTTCCCGTCTACATTAGAAAGGCACCCAGTTCCCGCGGGGCCCGGTGGGGCGCTGCAGACCCGCAGCCAGTTCAACTCAACTCGCGCTGTTGGCTCCAGGGGTCTGCGGGCAGGAGTACCAGTGGGGTGGGCTCTTTGCCCAGGAAGAGGATGGCTGGCCCGTGAGCCCAGGTCCCTTTGACACGTTGTAATCACCTACCCTTCCGCTGGCTAGGTGCGGCACCAGGCCAATTATCACCTCGAAACGCTTCTCTCCTAACACAGAGCACGCAAGGAAAGTTTCTGAACGCTTGTGGAGGGCATTCATTTCTTTTTCCAACCTGCCCGTTTCCAAAATATTTGGAAACTGATCATATATTACGTTTTCTTTATTTTCCTAAAAAACCCCTCTTATCTTCCTGAGTAGAAAGGTAATAGTTGCTCACAGCAAACAAGCAAACCAAAAAGACTTAAGAGAATAAACACATCTGTCATCCAACCCCACACTCAAAGATTAAAACCACAATGTTTCCTTCCAAATCGCTGCACGCAATACGCAGAAAAACGGTGCCTCTCCTACCTGTAACTTGCTCCCCTCCCGTGTAAAGCCCCATTGGATGCCAGAAGTCCTGCGCCAGCTGGCTACGGGCTGCGCCTCTTCCCGCCCCATGGCCGGCTGCTACTCGGCGGGGCCGATCCACTCTCCGGGCGCAAACCTCACAGCCCTGCAGACGCGCGCTGCGAGCCTCTGCAGAGGGGAACCTCGCGGGACTTTTGAAGTTAAGAGTGTGTGTGCGCTTGTGTGTTAACAAGAAAACAATATATGTAAGACTAGATCCCCAAAAGGATGAATGTAGGAAGAAAAAAGGAAAGAGGGAAGGAAAAAAGGAACGAATTAGAAAGGGGGAAAATAACTTAAAAGGATGGTGGAGGGGTAGGAAAGCAGAGCTACACAGGACGGAGGCGCCCAGCGGCGGGGCCAGCCCGGGGCTGGCTCTGCGCACCCAGTGCCCTCCTCGTGTCTCCTTGAGGCGAGGGTGGGAGCGGGGGGCACTGCCCCACTTACCCGACCTGAGCAGCATGGCCCGGTACAGCCCGGTGGCCTCGGCCGGTCCCCGCGCCCACTCGCCCAGCCTCTGCGCCATGCGCCCGAGTGCCCGACTGCGGAGCCGGCACTGCGGGACCCCAGCGCGCGGCGGGGGCGGAGGCCCAGCCTCAGCGCCTCGGCCTCTGTGACGTTGACCCGCTGCCCAAACCCCGCCGCGGCTCAGGTTACGGCGCGACGGGAGGGGCGGGCAGGAGACGCCGCGGGAGGAGGGGGGCCCGGGGCGAGGCCGGGAGGTATCTGCGCCCGGACAGTAGGCAGGGCGCGAGTGAGAGTTTGGCGGGAGGACTCTCAACCCCGGGGTTTCAGCTCCAAGGCGAGAACAGCCAGCGCTGACTTCCAGCCTCTGGCTCCCGCCCGCTCTTCTCTATTCTTTGGCCCTTGGGCTCGTTGAATGCCACCAGAAGCAGGGTTCTGAAGTGCCATACCTGGGATTAGATCCCAGTGCCACCAATAGCTGTGTGACCTCACAATTTAGTTACTTGACCTTGAAGAAACTGTTTCTTCATCTGTAAAACGGGGATAACCAGAATACTTCTCTCTCGGGGTTGGGAGGTTAACCAGATACACACACACACACACACACACACACACAGTGGGATATATGTATGTATATATATACCTTAGAACAGTGGCTGGCACAGAACAAACACTATACAATGTATCAGCATATACTGGCTATACTAGTACTTTATCAAACAATTATCCCAAGCATCTTGGGGTGGGTGGCACAGAGAGGCAGGGGACTTTGCTGGGGGAAGAAGGTTGAGAGTCAAGGCCTGTGGGACTCCACAAGATTGACTTCCCTGGCTTTGATGACTGCCTTTAACAGAGACAGAGAGACCAATCAAAAAGAGTCTAAAAGTGAGAGGGGCAAAGTCAGTTGGGTGGGTTGGAAGATGTTAGCTCTGATTATCTATTCTATGTCTGGTGCTGTGCTAAGATTTGTAAAAGAAAAAACAAAAAAACTAATGTTTATTGTGTGATTCTTGTTTTATTTAATCTTCATGACTTCATGAAGTGAGTCATTTATCATTCTCACTTCCCAGATGAGAGAAAACTGAGGCTCAGAGAGGTTAAGCAACTTCTCTGAAGTCACACAGGGTGGAGCCGGGAAACCAGCTAAGTCTGACTTTCAGACGTAGGCCATTCTGCTCGACTGTATCTTTAACTATTTTATCTCATTTACTCTTCACATTAGTCCCGAAGGGTAGGTATCACTGGCACCTCCAGTTTAGAGGTGAAGTAATTGAGACTTACAGAGGTAAGGTGGCTTGCTCATGCTTGCACAGTCAAGATCCAACTCGGTTCTCAGCCCACAAAACTTGTGCCCCTGAAATTTAGAGATCTCTGGAGCTGTCCAGGGTACTGGATAGTCTGTTCAAGGCTGTGCCTGGTTGGGCCAGGGAATGGAGCTGACTGTTAGGGGGTCTCAGCCACACGGTACCACCTCCCTCTGCTTCTGCGTCATCTCCAGCCTTGGCGCCTCCTAAGCCGATTTCTAGTCAAGCCCTCTTTGGATGGTCCTTGGCCACTTCCCCGGCCCAGTTTTGCTCTGAATCAGAGATCCTTGCACTTCTTTGACCCTCTGACACCACCCAGTGTCCTGAGGATCCACCTGACATACCTTAGACACCACCCAGGATCTCAAGGTGACACTTGATCTTCAGGGGGCTCACTAATTGGTCATATTGATCATGTCTCTTGTCAACAACCAGCTATCAGGAGTGCCAGGCATGATGCCAGACCTTTGCCGTTCACTATCTTATATCCCTTCTTCAGAGGATGAAACTATATCCAATTGACAGTTCATCTAACTTAATCCACTCAATAGCCCTTTGATCAATCTATGGTTATGTCCCTTTTAGAGATGAGGAAAATAAGGCTCAAGTGACTTGCCCAAGATCACATAATTATTTAGTAGTGGAACTGGAATTTGAACCCAGATGGAGCCAAAACTTTTGCTGCAAGAGGAAAACCAAATCAGGCATTGAGCAAAGGGGTGGCTAAGGGATGGGCTTTTGTGGAGCATGTGGAAAGGATTAACTCCACTTGCACCAGAAGAACTCTAGTGGGTCTGACTTACCGGAGTCATTTAGTTTCTGCTTCTCATTTTCACTATGAAATCGGGCCTGAGGAGAGTATTCTTTCTGTAAACAGAAAGTAGGTGGAGGTGAGGCTCCCGTTCCTTGGCAGAGCGAGGGATGATGAGATATTCGCAATGTCCCTACATCTTTTGGCCACAGAAAGGTCTGGCTGGGATCAAAGTCTCCTCCAGAGAAAAAAAAATTGCTATAGTCCTCGGGACGTGTGTGTGTGTGTGATTCATAAGACTCATGTTCTTTTTTTTTTTTTTTAAATAGACTTTAGTTTTTAGAACAGTTTTAAATTTAGAGAAGAATTAGGAAGATAGTACAGAATTCCCTTCTACTGTACACCCAGTTTCCCTATTATTAACACCTTATGGCTCAGCGCCTGTGGCTCAACGGGCTAAGGCGCCAGCCATGTACACATGAGATGGCGGGTTCGAATCCAGCCTGGGCCCGCCAAACAACAATGACGGCTGCAACCAAAAAATGGCTGGGCCTTGTGGCAGGCACCTGTAGTCCCAGCTACTTGGGAGGTGGAGGCAGGAGACTCGCTTGAGCCCAGGAATTGGAGGTGGCTGTGAGCTGTGATGCCATGGCACTCTACCCAGGGTGACAGCTTGAGGCTCTGTCTCAAAAAACAAACAAACAAAAAAACACCTTACATGAATGAGGCTGTACATGTATGTAGTATAATCATTTGTTATGATTAATGAGTAAAGAGTAAAACCATTACTAACTAAAGTCCACAATTTATTTATTTTTTGGCATTTAAAAGTGAACTTTATTAAATATTAAATAATATAGTAGTGTTGAATACATTTAATAACTGTATTGTGCATATTTGCTTACATTTATAGTATTAATGAAAGAAATATACACAATTGTTTATGTTTATCTTATAATCTTGCACACTAGGTAACTAAAATGGAAAATAGAGAAAATAGAAATACATCCCAGTGAGCATTTTTCTGAATATAAGGATGAGTAAGTGACCCTGCTGCTCAGGCCAGGAGGCTGGGTGTCCACAACCTTGCAGTCCTCAGATCACCGTGGCTTGGAGAGTTTACCTCCTGGTGAATCTCTGGTGTCCAGCCACTTCTCCCCAGACCCCCATGGTCTTGCCCCCAGCCTAGATACCACCACCAGGTATGTAGTAGGTACTGACCGTGGATGCTCTCCTTTGAGCCATTTCCCACCCAGACCCAGAGTGAGCTTTTAATCTATAACTCAGACCCTGATTCTGCCTCACTCAGACCCTTCAGTGCCTTCCCTTTCTTTGCTCTTGGACTCAAACCCACGTGACTTCCCCTGGTCCACAGGGCCTCTGCAATCCAGCCCCTCCTTGCCAGCCTCTCCAATCATATTTCTTCCTTCCACTATTCAAGGGCTTGGGTTGCCTCAGTGAGCACAATGAAGGTCCCTGTCCTTGTGGTGCACACAGGGGGAGATGGATGATGAACGTATCAAGTCGGTAAAATGGCAGAGGGCAGTGGGGTTAATACTAGGGGGAAGGAAGAGTAAAGGAGGGGAAGGGCTGGGCTCATGGAAGTGGGGACAGTATGGATAACAAATAGGTCTCATTGAGAAGGTGAAATGTGAGCACAAACTTGAAGGAAGCAAAGAGTTTAGCCAAACAGATGGCTAGGGGGAGAGTCAAGTCCTGAGGCTGGAGTGTGTCTGGCAAGTTTGGGGAGCAGCAAGGAGGCCAGGGTGGCTGGAGTGCAGGGAACACTGGGGCAGCCAAATGAGGGAGGCTCAGGGAGGAAATAGGGGCCAGTTTCCCTTACATCCCACACTCCTGCCACTAACAACTACTTGGGTTTCCTGAAAGCCGTGCTTTCTCCCTCTTCCCAAAGACTGTGGGAGCTGTTCCCATCGCCCAGGACACTCCTCCCAACCCTGCTTTGCTGATGCCTTCTCAACCTTTTTAGGTCTTGGAGGAAATACCACTTCCTGAGGGAGGTCTTCCTGAACCATGTGCTCCCGCAGCACCCCAGACTCCCCCATATCAATAATCCCCAAAGAATTATGATCCTTTTAGGCGTGTTTTTTCCACTGGTCTGCACTCAGCTTGACATGGGGATTGAGCCATGTTCCCAGTGTCTCCCTAGAGCTTATCCCAGAGCTGGGCTTAGAGGAAATGTTTGACAGAGACGTACTGAAAGAATGAATGAATTATTGAATAAATGAATGCAGCCCCATGAGGAGCTCTGGGCTGTTTGATGACAGTGGGTGATTCCCCAGAGAGTAAGCCAGGGCCAGAGCAAGAAAGATCCTACCTGCTGCACCCCAGGGATTATCCAGGGTGGGCAGAAGGGCCTGAGGTCCCATTTTGAGTTCTACCACCAAGGAGGGCGCAGAAAGGGAGGCTGTTTGAAATTTGGCTTAGTCTCTTGTGTGCGTATGTGTTTGTTCTTTAACAAAAGGATTAAGGGGACAAGTAACCTCATCTGTGGAAGAAAATTCCAGGACATAGAAAAAGGACCCACTCAGTGGGTTCAAAGGGGATCAGAGCTGCGTCTCACATCTCCCTACTCCCTGAGAAGTAGGACTGGGCCCCAAGGATGATATTAACATCACAAAGCCAGAATTTCATAAGGAGCAGCTCCTAGACTTGGGAAATTAAAGAAATGTCCCTGGCATGCCTGCCAACTCCTTTGCATGAGAGCCTTGTTGGAAAATAAGGCCAACTTGTGTCTGCCTAAAACCTCAATGACTAGGTGGAAGCCTCTTTTTCCCTTCAATGACTATGGTTTGGTGAGTGAGAAAATTCCACCTGGGTCTTTGCTGATGTATTACTGATGACTAAGAGTCTTCTCCAAGACTCTTGTGCTGAGAGATAAAACCAACTCCTATTTGTTCACACCATTTAGAAACTGGGAGATGCCAGCTTAGTTATTGTTTTTTACAATTTTGGCTAGTGAGAGTTAGCACACACCATTTTTATTTATTTGTTTATTTTTTATTTTTTGACATAGAGCCTCAAGCTGTCACCCTGGATAGAGTGCCGTGGCTTCGCAGCTCACAGCAACCTCCAATTCCTGGACTCAAGCGAGTCTCTTGCCTCCGCCTCCCCAGTAGCTGGGACTACAGACGCCCGCCACAATGCCCGGCCATTGTTTGGTTGCAGCCGTCACTGTTGTTTGGCGGGCCTGGGCTGGATTCGAACCCGCCAGCTCAGGTGTACGTGGCTGGCGCCTTAGCCCGTTGAGCCACAGGCGCTGAGCCCACACACAATTTTTAGAGGAAAGACTCTTGTATGATGTATGATATACCCAACTTTGGCTGAGCACAGCTCAATCTTGGCTGAAGTTGAAGACGTTTTCCTTTCTCCTATCCTTCCTGTGGCCCCCACCTGGCTCTTTTTCATGGCCTGACTCTGTACCCTAGAGGCTGAGGGCTCAATTTGAAAGCATCAAGGACACTGTGGGTCCAACCCACATTCATTAGAGTCTTCCTTGCTCGCCAGGCAACATTCAGGGGACTTGCTTAGTTTTCACACATTTAAAATTGAGTTGTAGCAGAGAGTCCACTATAGGCAATGTGCAGTTCAATGAATTTTTATAGGTGTTCGCCATATAAACTCTTCCAACATTGAGGTATAAAACATCCCCTGCCCCCTAGAAGGTTCACTTGTGCCCCTCCCCAGTAAGTCTCCCCCCTTCTCCCAGGGTAAGCACCTTTCTGGCCTCCATCATCATAGATTAAGTTCTCTTGTTTTAGAACTTCACATAATGGAACAATAAAATTTACTCATTTGAGTCTGGCTTCTTTCTTTCAGTCACGTGTTTGAGCTGCATCCATATTGTTGCCTGTATCAGAAATCATAAGAGTATTGCTTAATTAAGTGTTCCATTTTATGGCTCTATCACAGTTTTGTCACACATTCTCCTGAGAATGAACATTTGGGTGGCTTCCAGTTTGGGGCTATCACTAATAAAGCTGCTCTGAATATCCTTCTGTGAGTTTTTGGGTACAGACGGTGGTCATTTCTGTGGGGCAGATACCCAGTGGTGGGACTGCAGGGTTATAAGGTAGGCGAATGCTTAGATGTAGATACTGCCAACACTGATTTATCAATTTATATGTTGTGCTTTTGACATCTTCAAAACATAGAGATTTTTGGACACATTGAGGTCTCTTCTGTGCATAATTCTTGGCAGAGAGAAGGGAAATATTGCATCTTAAACACAATTCTGAACTTGAAAGAGGTGATATTAGGATATTTGTCCTTGAAACCTAGAATGATGTCTCTGGGTGTCTTTATTTACCATCCCCAGCCCCACCTTTAGACTGTAAAGACCATGAGAACAGAGATTGTGACTTATTTAGGGAGTGTCTTCAATGCCTAGAGCAGTTCTTGGTTCATAAGTGCTTATTAAATAAAAATTAACCCAGTAATTGTGACAAACAGTTATGGAGCACATCCCAGTGCTGGGCACTGTGTAAGACCTTACTGATATGATGTCGTTTACACCTCACAGTAGTCCTTTGAGATTAGGGAAGAGTGAGGTTCCTGTTTTATAGATGAGGAAGGAAACTGAGGTTAAGATACATAGCTGGTAGATGGCAGCTTTGTAAGTAGGCTCACGGCAGTCTGACTCAGGAGGCTTCATGTACGTGTGGGGGCAAGAGTCTGCACCCCATCTTACAGAGGAGAAACTGAGGCTTGGAGAGGGTAAAGAATCCTTCTCCATGTCCCTGGTGTTAACTGGGCCAGTCTCTTCACCAAGCTAATACTTAAAGGTTGAATATTTAATTGGGAGGCTGAGGCAAGAGAATTGCCTAAGCCCAGGAGTTGGAGGTTGCTGTGAGTGACACCACGGCACTCTACCAAGGGTGATAAAGTGAGACTCTGTCTCTACAAGAAAAAACAAAAGTTGAAAATGCAGAGACTTCTTCTGTTATCCCCCAGCGAGTCCACAGCCCCAGGATGTCACGAGGCCCAGCCTGAGCTCTGCCTCAGCACCTCATGCTCACAAATCCATCCTGTTGCGTGAGGCAACCCCTGCCACCTCACTCTCCTCCATCCCTAGAGACATAGAGAATCAGACTTGGTAATTCTTCTTTTAAAGTGCTGGGCACTATTTGGGGCAGGTGCCAACCCCTGGGACTTGTTCCTTTCCAGGGGTCCGTTTACATCACACTGGTGTTGAGTTCTCAGCCAAGGTGCAAGAATGAGGTCACTGTCTTCCTTCAAAAGAAGCCTCCTCAATTCTGGTCTCCAGGGCCTTCTCACTCCACCATTCATTCAGTCCCTCAGGTCTTGGGGGCCTGGAAAACTGCCCTCCTGGAACCTAAGCTGAGGCACTGGGCAAGAGCCATCCACCCTGCCCCGGAGGCAGAGAGGCAGTCTTCCTCTCTACATTGGGACTTGGGGGGTGGGCTGTTTTAGTCCCCTTAAAGCTTGCAATACAGTTCACCCAATCCACTTCTGCTTTAAACATTTGGAACAACCAAGTTGCTTATAAATTTTTGAAAGTAATATTTTTCCTCACTGTCCCAGCTGTGCCTAATCCTACCCCCTTGCCAGAGTCATCACCGTTTTTGATGCTGTGTGTGTTTTGGTCAGTTTTCTGCAGCTTGCTTTTTAAACTCTGTGCCTTGGAGATATTTCTGTGCCATATAGATCTACCTGACTCTTGGTGTACTACAGCATATAGAATAGTGTGATGCCTTAGTTTTTCTTTTAAAACCATCCCCCTTTAGCTGGATATTTAGGGGTTGTGTTCTTCTCCAAACACCCCTGTGCTTGCCTCTCTGCCCACGTGTGAGTGCTTTTCTCTAGGGAAGGCACTGTGAAGTGGAAGTGCTGGACAAAGAAATATACATATTTTCACTTTTAGTACGTGGTGTCGAATTACCCTCTGTAATGGCTATACCATTTTCCATACCTGCCACCAGTGTCCGAGATTACTGGATTGTCAACACCCTCACTCCCATTAGGCCTTATGAATCTAAGTTTGTGTACTGGATTCCCTGGTGGGGGGCAATAGTGGATGCAAAGAGGCAGGAGGGGGCTTATGGGGTGCTGTTGATGTTCTGTTTCTTGATCTCAGTGGTGGTTACACAGGTATTTTCAGTTTCTCAAAATGTGTTAAGTGGTGTGCTTATGGTTCTACACTATTTTATATGCAAGTTATTATTCAATAAAAAATCCAAACTCCCCCCTCCCCTGCAATCTAATAGGTGACAAAACAGCATCCCCTGATGCTTCATTTTGCAGACTGAGCCTTCTTTGGTTGAAACATTGACCTTTTGGATCCCTTCTTCTGGAATATTTTACTTCTGGGTGTGGTGGGAGTGCTTTGCCTGGCAGAGGAAAGCCCCATTCAGAAATGGGAAGAGGGACTTGACAGTCCTGAGCATCCATTATGTGCTTTCTCATCCTCACAACAACCTTTCAGGGTGGGTCCCATTCACTCCATTGTATAGACATGGAAATGAGGGCTGAAAGCAGACTTGGCCAAAAAAAATTGTCTGACTGCAGAGTCCTATCCTCTGCTTTACCCATTAAGTGACAGCTGCTTGTGTGACATGCTTTGGGTTTAACATGAAACAGGCATGATCTTAACTGATCCCTGCAACAGCCTAGTGAGGTAGCTATTAATACATGTATATTGTCGCCCCCCTTTACAGATGAGAACACTGAGGCCTAGAAAAGTTTAATGACTTACTCAGTAAGTGGTGGAGCAGCATTTGAACCCACGTCTATCTGATTCTAAAGCTGGGAAGGGCAGTGCTATCCAATGGAATGCTCTGTGATAATAGAAATGTTCTATTCCTGTCTGATGACATAGTAGCCACCAGTCACATGTGGCTAATTAGCACTTGAAATATGGCTACCGAAACTGAGGACCTTAAATTTTAAACTTATTTAATTTTAATTAATTAAAATAGACTGTATTGGTTCGGTGCCTGTGGCTTAGCGGGCTAAGGTGCCAGTCACGTACGCCTGAGCTGGCGGTTTCGAATCCAGCCCGGGCCGCCAAACAACAATGACGGCTGCAACCAAAAAATGGCCGGGCATTGTGGTGGGCACCTGTAGTCCCAGCTACTTGGGAGGTGGAGGCAGGAGACTCGCTTGAGCCCAGGAATTGGAGGTTGCTGTGAGCTGGGTTGCCAC
>CAUYRH010154630.1:0-10782 GCA_963574655.1 Perodicticus potto
ATGAGAAAATATCATGAATGTTATATCAATCAGGTTGATAAAAATATCTCCGATTGTATGTGAAGCCCGCACACTGTACTCCATGACTGAATTATTGTACACAGCTATGACTCAATAAAAAATAATTTAAAAAAAAAAAAAGCAGGCTTCCCTGAGCCCCCTTACTTCCAAATCATAGACTCCATGAAAAGACTCAGTCAGCTACAAACAAGGGAGCAGCGTCCCACAGAACACACACAGCCAGAAGCCCACCAGCGTATACGGGAGTTGTCCCTACAACCGAGAAAGCTGTCATACAGTGATAATAAATTACTCTCATGAAAAGAGCAGAACCCAAGCCAGGTTACAGGTAAGCTTTTTTTTTTTTAGTTTGCAAAGCACAGATAATTATCATAATAAATAAACTCTTCTAGGACACAGAAAGAATAATGTAAAAGACCACCACCTCTATTTTTCTAAGTTAGTGGAACTTTGTACTAAAAATAGAAGAAAAAACAAAGCCTCGGGTCAATTTAACATATTACTGTAGCTGCAAAATAATGAATGAAACATTATCAAATATAACTTAAATTTAAAAGGAGAAAAGCATTAGAGACATTTCTATTCAGGGTCACAGCAAATATGCTCATTATTATCTTAACACTATCCCAGAAGCGCTAGTAATGGAAGAAAAACAGACAGAAAAGAGGAGAAAGAAAGAGAGGGAGGGAAGAAAAGAGTAAGGAAGAAAGAAAAAGAAAGAAAGAGCAATATTGAAAAATACACAACATTATAGTTATTGTAAATGAGGCCGGCTGCTGCTCAGAAAACCCAAGAGAATCAACTATAAAGTATTAGGACTAATAAAACAGCTTATTAAATTTGGTAGTTACAAAATAAATATAAAAATGAGCAGCTCCCCATATATAAGCCATAATCTGTAAGAAAATAGACTGGAAGCAATTCCATCCACAATTGCAACAAAAATATGCAATAGTTGAGAATAAATTTAATTATCAACAAGTAAAACTCTTATAAAGAAAACACTAAGACTTCACTGAGACGAGCCAGGCACAGTGGCTCATGCCTGTAATCCCAGCACTTTGGGAGTTCTCGAGGCCAAAAGTTAGAAACCAGTCTGGGCAAGACCCTGTCTGTACAAAAAATTAAAAAATTAGCAGGCATGGCACACACCTGTCATCCTAATTACTTAGCAGACTGAGCCAAGAGTATCATTTGAGCCTGGGAGTTGGAGCTTGAAGTAGCTGTGATTGTGCCACTGTGCTTCAGCCTGGACAACAGAGCAAGACCCCATATCTCTCTCTCTCTCTCTCTCTCTCTCTCTCTCTCTCTCTCTCTCACACACACACACACACACACACACACACACACACACACACACACACACGCTCTTTACTGAGAACACAGAATTAGACTACTTCCCTCCACAGATGAGAAAGTGATAGAATTCTCCCGTGGGCAAGACTTAAACATGTAAAATTATAAATTATCCCCATTCAATTGTAAATTTCAAGAAATTTATCAAGTTCTAAGAACAATTCTAAACTTTAACTGCTAGAATAAACATCTGAGAGAAGCCCAGAAATGTTTGGAAAAAGAGGAAATACAGGCTGGAAGAACTGGAGACAAGAGAAATTGTCAAAAAGTAAAACATTACGTGTAGTTTCTATCATAAAACCTCTTGGGTGCTGTACAAGATTAGACAGATCTATGAACATACAAATATAAATATTTAATGTGATAACAGCAGCATTTTAAATCAATGTGAAAAGACCACTTTTGTTGTTGTTGTTGTTGTTTTGTTTTCTCTCTCTTTTTAATAGAGTTAGGGGATACAAGTTGAATTCCAGTACATACATACAGTACGTAGTAGTGAAGTTTGAATTTCTGTACCCAAACCCTAGGAGCATATGTTGTGCCCCATGGGTAATTTTTCATTCCTTATTCCCTCTCACCTCCCCCCTTGGGAGTCTCCACTGTGCATTACACCACTCTGTGTCTGTGTACAGCCATTGCTCAGCTCCCTCTTACAAGTAAGAACACGTGGCACTTATTTTTCTGTTTCTGAGTTACTTTACTTGGGATAATGGCCTCCAGTTCCATCCAAGTTGCTTCAAAAGACATTATTTCATTCTTTCTTGAGGCTAAGAAGATACCAGGGGATGCCAAAAAAAAATGTGTACACATTTTAAGAGATCTTGTTGGAAATAAAATTGATCATTCTCAACAACTGTATGAATTACAAGTAAAACCAATGTGCATAGCATATCTTATCCTTAATGGAACCCTCAATTCAACTTCAAAAGTGACACATAGATAACATCTCTTAAAATGTATATTCATTTTTTGGCACACCTGGTATATTCATGATGTATATATGTACAACACAGGAAAAGATTATATTTAAGAATGTTGCTCAAATTATTTAGCTATTTGAAAGAGGATTAAAAAGATTACTACCATCCACATATCAAAACTAATTCCACATGTAGCAAAGATTTTTAAATGCAGGAAATGGAACTACTTAAGCGTTAAATATATAGTCTTTTGTAAATACACACACACATATGTAGAAATTTTTGTTTAAGTTCTAAGCAAGCAACTAAAGAGAGCAAAGCCATCAGGAAAAACTTGATTGATTTAGCCACATAAAAATGTAATATTTCAATGTGTCAAGAAACACTGTGAAGAAAGTGGGAAGCCAAATGACAAATGAGAAAAATAATTGCAAGGGGCTTGCCGGACAAAGGGTTAATATCCTTACTATTTAAAGACCTCTTACAAATTAGCAAGATTTAAAAAAAAAAAAAGGAGCGAGCAGCAGAAAATCGAACAAGAGTGTATGAAATGGAATTTCATGAAACAAGACAAATGACCAATAAATATACAAAAAAAGAAAAGAGCTGCCCTCCCTAGCAATTAAATCAATGAAAATTAAAGCAATAATGTGACACCATCCTTCATTTAGTGAATTGATCAAAAAATGTTAAAGTCCAGCACTGCTCAGGATATCAGCTTGTGAGCATTCTCAATAATACTCCCGGGGGTGCAGATCAATACTGCTTTCCAGAAGGCAGTTAGGCCATGCACAGGAGAAGCTTTTAAAATCTTCATACCTTATTCTTTCTACTTTTATGAAATGTTAGAATTTTTTATTAAAAATAAATTTTAAAAGTTCACGTGCTTTTAGCTAGTGTTTTTACAGTATCCACAGAAAGGCATAAGGGACCTATGAAGACATCGTAGATGTGATAGTGAAGATAATAAAGATTTCCGATGAGATGCAACTTTTGTTTAAATTGCAAGGAATGTCTGACTTCTTATATCTGCATAATCTGTGATCCCCAAATAACTGTTGCAAAAAAGAAAAATCCAATAACAAGAGGCTCCCAAATTTTCCAATACTGACATAATTCCAAGATCCATTTAATAAAATCAATATTGTATATATCTATCCTGTTTAAACAACTTGGAATTTTCTCCTAAAATTTAATATCACAGAGAAATGAGAATCACTACCTATTTCTTTGAGATGATGGTCAGGATCTAGGGGAGGCCTTCTTACCTTCATCCTTCTGTCTTTCCAAACCCTTTGTCCTGACTTCATTGCCCCCAGAGAAAAAAATTCCTGCAAGATAGGACTTTCTCATTTAATGGCAGGCTAGAGCCAAGTTCCAGATTCTTTAGCTCTGGTTTGATACAACAAAAGCCATAAGCTGCTCGAGTTCCCCTTATTTATGTTTATTCAGGTTTCTTACTGAGATAAAAGGCTTGAGATTAACTAACAGCCCTAAGTTCATGAGCTGATACACCCAAAGAAAAATGACTTATTCAAAATGGCAAATGAGGCCTCTAAAACTGAAAGAAAGCTCACACACCATATAATAAAACATGGTCAATTTATCCAGACTGAGGCACAATTGATCTTGGCCAAGTGGAAAGTGAGAACTGTTAAATATTATTAGAAGTCTTTTTCTTCTAGGAGAAGGTATAAATTAACAGAAACTTAACCAAAAGTCCATATCCTAATGGAATGGATTCCATATCCTAGGAATCCTTTCTGGAAGAAAGCTGTCCCCAAAGAATGACTTATGTCTTCTTCTGTGCTGTCCCCACCTCAGCTCATGACCAGGAGCTTGGATAGCTGATTCTGGAATAGTCTTTATAAAGCCAAGTCCAGCTTGGGAGGGAGATGACAGCCTAGAGACACCAGGTGCTCTGGAAACACCGTATGATCCAGCAATTGCACTAGTGGGAATTTATCCAAAGGAAAGGAAATCAGTATGTCAAAGAGATACCTGCACCGCCCCACATTGATTGCAGCACTATTCACAACAGCCAATGTGGAATCAATCTCCGTGTCAAGCAACCGGTGAATGGAGGACGAAAATTTGTTTTATATGCACAACAGAATGCTAGGCAGACACGAGAAAGAACAAACTCCTATCATTCACCCCAACTTGGACAGAACAGGAGGATCATAAGTGAAATAAGCCAGGCACAGAAAGCCAAACACTGCATGTCCTCATTTTTATGTGGAAGCTAAAAACCAGCAGACAAAAGAAAAAAAAAAGAAACTTGATGTTAGAAAAATACAAAATAGAACAGAGGATCCTAAAGGCCTGAAGCAAAAGAAGCAGACGTGGAGAAAGAATTTCTTAAAGGATACAAAATTACAGCTAGCCAGGAGGAAAGTCCCAGTGTTCTATGGCACAGTGGGATGACCGTAGTTAGCAATGATACATAGTTTCAAATAAGTGGAAGGCGGATATTAAATGTTCTCTACACAAAGAAATAATAAATGGGGCTTTTTGTTTTTGTTTTTTATTGTTTGGGATTCATTGAGTGCACAAAGAATTAGGTTACGGTGATTGCATTTGTTAGGTAAAGCCCCTCTTATAATTGTGTCCTGCCCCCACGAGGTGTGCCATACACCGTGACCCCACCCTGTCTCCCTTCTCCCTGTTCTCTTGTGCCCCTACCCCTCCTTGTATTAGCTCATCTACTGCCTTCCTATTAGAATCGAGTACATTGGATTCTTGCTTCTCCATTCCTGTGATGCTTTACTAAGAAGAACGCATTACATCTCAATCCAGGTTAATACAAAAGATGTAAAGTCTCCATCTCTTTTAATGGCCGAATAGTATTCCATGGAATATACACACCACAGCTTGCTAACCATTCCTGGGTTGGTATCATTTACATTGTTTCCACATTTTGGTGATTGTTAATAGAGCTGTGATAAACAGTGTAGTGCAAATGTCCTTATGATAAAAGGATTTTTTTCCTTCTGGGTAGACACCCAGTAATGGAATGGCAGGATCAATGCGAGGTCTAGTTTGAGTTCTTTGAGGGTTCTCCATACTTCCTTCCAAAGAGGTTGTATTAGTTTGCAGTCCCACCAGCAGTGTAAAAGTGTTCCCTTCTCTCCACATCCATGCCAGCATCTGCAGCTTTGAGACTTTGTGATGTGGGCCATTCTCACTGGAGTTAGGTGATATCTCAGGGTGGTTTTGATTTGCATTTTTCTGATGATTAGGGATGATGAGCATTTTTCCATGTGTTTGTTAGCCATTAGTCTGTGTTTAGAGAAAAATAATAAATGTTTTAAGATGACAGATATCTTAATTACCCTGATCTGATCATTACATGTTATATGTATCAAAACATCACTATAGATCCCATAAATATGTACCAATTTAAAAATAAAATAAACTATTGAAATAAATTATTAAAAAAAACAAGTCTAGCTACTGTAGATGTGCCCACAGGACAAGGCTTCTCTGTGTTTATCAAGTGGGCTCCACAGCCACCCTGAAACTTCAGGCCAACTGACTTGCCTCCAAGATGAGCAGCTAGACTATATGAGATTGTTAAAATTAAATTTTTCTGGCCTTTTACAAAGGCTGAGAAAAAAATAGGTTTTAAGCAGCCCTTGGAGGGGTGCCATAGCTGGGTCGTTTTGGATTTCTCCCAAGAATGACAAGGGGGGCAGTGATGGAACCCACAACAGAAGAGATGGAATACCAGATGGCCAGACAGAAGGAAGCTAGATTCGGTCAAGGAGAAAGAGACTCAGCTTTGGACACCCGCCAGTCCCGGAGAATAGTAACACCAGTTCATGGTAGTACCAGCCAAGTACAGCCTTTCCTTTCCATACACCTCCACTCTCCTCAATCCCACACCTGGAGAAGCCAGAAAGAGCTGTTGGTGAAGAGGGGAGTGGATGAAGAAAGGAAGAGGCCAACTACCCACCCTCGCCTTGTCTGCCAATCAGATGTTCCCAGCTGGAATTTGCAGCCTGGAAAAAGTGATGCAAAGATGAGATACAGCTAAGAAACATTCCCAGAGGCTGTAATAACCAGCAGTCACGCCCTCACCAGAATGTTCCCAAGGTCCCTGCGGCCCAGCTTCCTGCCGGGTCCCCAGCCTTTAAAACTCTTTCTATGAACTGTACCAAACATCAATTCCTTTCTGTGTAAATAAGCCAGCACAAGCTTTTTGTTTGTTTGCTTGTTATTGTTGTTGTGTTTGAGACAGAGTCTGACTCTGTTGCCCTGGGTAGAGTGCCATGGGATCATCAGAGCTCACAGCAACTCCAATGATCCTCTTGCCTCAACCTCCCAGGTAGCTGGGACTATAGGCGCCTGCTATAATGCCCAGCTAGTTTTTCTGTTTTTAGTAGAGACAAGGTCTTGCTCTTGTTCAGGCTGGCCTCGAACCCCTGAGCTCAGGTGATGTTCCTGCCTTGGCCTCCCAGAGTGCTGGGATTACAGGTGTGAGCCACCATGCCTGGTACCCAGGACTGTTTTCTAACACTTGCAACTGAAACCACCTCTTACATTCCCAACTGTACTGATTTTATGTTTCATTGACTCCTAACTCCCAGCTACCACTGTTTTCCACATATGCAGGACAACTCGAGGCAGGGTCCGACCATGACGCAGAGACACGCTGACACTGGGGGATTGGAAGAGGGTTCAATAAAGGGACTGTTCACAAGGGTGAGGGGAGATGACAGGGACACTTTGAGGGACAGTGCAGCACACCAGGATCAGGAATAGCACGACAGTTAAGCCTTTTTAGGCTAAAAATGATGAGGAGAAACAAGAGGCAACAGCACTGGAAGGGCAGACCCTTGTAAAGGAGTCGCCTTTGGGGCACTGCTACCCCCCAGGGGAAGGGCTCAGCCAGCTTGGGCAAGTCCTCCACAGGAACAGATACCCTGACCTGGCTCTCCTCCCTCCCCACCTCTGACCTCCTGCCAGGGATCCCCATTGACTGGACCCGCCTAGCTGAAGCTGGAGGGTGCAGTCTCCTGGGGAGAGAGCAGAGTGGAGAGGCAGAGACGATCTGAGTGGTGAAGAGGCACTTAAAAAGCATTTGGCACAGACGCCTAAGACAGAAAGAGCTGCAGGTGGTGCCGACATGCCTGCAGAGGCATTTACCTCCCCTCTTCCGTCATCCCAGGCCTCTCCCAGACAACTCCAGGTCACAACTGCCTCCAGAGACAGAACATGCTTAGAAGGAGCTGAAATTCTTTGCCTCTGTTTCCCTTGCCTGTCCGAGGACTGCTTCCCCAGAGCACCTGCCCCTGCTTTGCCATCCCCATCACTTCCAGCTGTCACGGCCCCATGCCTTCTACCCCAGCATGAAGACTCCTGCTGAGATTTTTTTCAGTTGAGGTCAAGTCTAGAAGTTACTGTTTCTACCAAAAAGCCAGGGAATATAAAACCACACGCGTGTGGGTAGCACGCGTCTGTTCTTCCTCACCCCGCCCCTGAAACCATCTCACCTCTTGTTATGTAAATGTCATGCCCCAGTGAAATACTGCATGCCGTGGACAGACAAAAGACATAAACGTTGGATCACAGGGTATTCAGATCCAAGAAACTAAACAGGGCAGCGAACCATGTGAGCCATTTGTGGTGTCTACAGCCAATTGTCTGCAGGCATTTCTTTTCTAAGAATATTAGAGGAACATAAGATTTCCTTGAAAACATAGTTCAGAAAAAGTCTGCACTTGATGATATGAAGACTGTAAGCAGTTGCAAATGGAGAGAGACTGAGAGTTCTTTGAAACTAAAGAAGTGTAAAAGGCTTCGATACAGGGAAATAACCTATACAGCAAAGATCATCACGAGACGCAAAAGCAGATGGGTGAAGAGAGTGACCTACAATTCATCTATTCAACCTTCCAAAAATATTTATTGAGCACTTACTGCATGCATCTGGTCACTGAGGGAGGGTTATAAAAGAAGGCAAAAGAGCTAGAACAGAATGTTTCCCCTTATCTATATAAAATTAAGCCTTCTATTATTTCCTTAGAGAAGAAGAGTTGGAAAAACAATATTCACAATGTACCAGGTATTGCGAATGCTTAATACCTAAGCATTTCCCATTTATACCTCTCTGCAGCTCGACAGATAAGCAATACTATTCTCACCCACATGTTCCAGAAGTCAAATAACTAGCAAGTCCCACAGAAAGGTGGCCCAGGAAAGTAACACCAGAATCAAGACCACGGCATACAGTATTTCACTGGAGGCATGACATTTACATAACAAGAGGTGAGATGGTTTCAGGGGCGGGGTGAGGAAGAACAGACGCGTGCTACCCACAGATGCTTTCTCAACGGGCTCAACTAAACTTTCACTTCAATTGATTGCCCCTTCTGAAGTTATTTTCTTCATTAACCAGTCCTGTGTGCACTGACAATGTTTTGTCAGAGAATATTGATGCTTGGACACTTAAATCAATCAATGCGCCCATTTCAATTGCCTCATCTGTCAGGAACACCAAGTTCTCATTCAAAGTAAGTACAGAAAGAGGGTGAGGACAGGAAGAAGAATGCACCTATTTGGAGAAGTATTTATAAGTACACACAAAAAGCGTAGTATTTATAATTTTTTGTCAAGATAAAAGGACTATATATTTTATCTAAAAAGATACTCCAGGGAGTATGAGAGGTGCTCTGGATGCTGACCAACTGGATCCACCTCCTAGTTCTAGCTCTTCCTGGCTCTGTGACTTTGAGAAGAGCCCTCACCCCCTCTAAACCTCATAGAGATAATAATAACATCAGCTAAGAGTTCAACTGTTCCCCAGCCAACCAAATTTGTCCATCCTTTAGGACACGCTAGCTGGGCCCTGGCTAGTGAGTGACTCTCCAACACACCCAGTTACCTCTGTGTTTAATGATTTGTTTCTTTTTGCATTGGTTCCAAGCCTGCTATTGCCACTTATACTTCTTAGCTGTCATCACAGATTTAAATGTTATATGTAAGTCAATGTGCTTATCAAAACTGTATTTGAATACTTTACACAACGAAAATGACTTGTTCTTTTAATTCTATAGAATTCAAAGTTGGGGAAGAATAAAAGTTTGGAAAAAACAAAGTTCTAGCCTTGCCTTCAGAGTTCTTCACACCTTAAATTCTTGCCCACTTCAAAGGAAGTCAAACTCGGTATCGTAAAATGTGTGTATCATGAAAGGAACAGGGGAAAAGATGGGCACTCAAGGAAAAGAAGTGGACCTCCATAGGAAAAGACTAGGGAATATGCATACCATCCAGTTTTATGTCTAGGCTAAAATTCAATGTGTAAGTGTGGATATTTTATACAATTTCCTTCCTTCACTTTTCCAATTATCTGGCCAAGTGCCCATTCTAGATAAGAGGACTTTTGTACCTACCTGGAAGGAAGGTGATGAGAATTAAATGGGAAAATCCAGGGGCCAAGGCTGACATAAACTAGGCCCTCATCAAATAATAGCTGCTCCAAGGCTTAGTAAGCACCCAATTAATGTTAGCTATTTAAGTAGGAACAATAGCAATCTGGTTCTGCCGCTAGTAAGTGGGACATCTACCAGTCACGTTGCCTCTTGTCAACAGTAAACGGAAGCATATGGACTAGAATAAATGATACCCAAACTTCAGCATGCATACAAATCACCTGGGGGTCTTCCTAAGATCCAGATTCAGACTTGGTGAGTCTGGGTGTGGCAGGAGGCGTTGCCTTGGCAACAGGCTCCCATATGATGCTGACACTGCTGGTCTGTGGTACACACCTTGAATGGCAAGGGCCTAGTGTGTAATTCTCACACTCGAGCATGTACCAGAATCACCTGAGGGCTCGATAAAACACACATGCCTTACTAGAAGAAAGTGCAGAGAAAACTCTTGAAGAAATCGGCCTGGGTGAATATTTTATGAGGAGGACACCCCGGGCAATTGAAGCATCATCAAAAATACACTACTGGGACCTGATCAAACTAAAAAGCTTCTGCACAACCAAGAACACAGTAAGTAAAGCAAGCAGACAGCCCTCAGAATGGGAGGAGATATTTTCAGGTTATGCCTCCAACAAAGGTTTAATAACCAGAATCCACAGAGAACTCCAACGTATTAGCAAGAAAAGAACAAGTGATTCCATCTCAGGGTGGGCAAGGGACTTGAAGAGAAACTTCTCTGAAGAAGACAGGCGCATGGCCTACATATACATGAAAAAATGCTCACCATCCTTAATCATCAGAGAAATGCAAATAAAAACCACTTTGAGATATCATCCAACTCCAGTAAGATTAGCCCACATGACAAAATCCCAAAACCAGAGATGTTGGCGAGGATGTGGAGAAAAGGGAACACTTCTACATTGTTGGTGGTATTGCAAACTAATACGTTCCTTTTGGAAAGATGTTTGGAGAATACTTAGAGATCTAAAAATAGACCTGCCATTCGATCCTATATTTCCTCTACTAGATATATATCCAGAAGACCAAAA
>CAUYRH010154632.1:0-22699 GCA_963574655.1 Perodicticus potto
CATCACAGCTCACAGCAACCTCCAATTCCTGGGCTCAAGCGAGTCTCCTGCCTCTGCCTCCCAAGTAGCTGGGACTGCAGGCGCCTGCCACAATGCCCGGCCATTTTTTGGTTGCAGCCGTCATTGTTGTTTGGCGGGCCCGGGCTGGATTCGAACCCGCCAGCTCAGGTGTACGTGGCTGGCGCCTCAGCCCGCTGAGCCACAGGCGCCGAGCCCACCAAACTTCTAACTTAAGACTCGAAACGCTTCTAATATTAAACATTGAAATAAACGTAAGCTGGGCGGCACCTGTGGCTCAGTGAGTAGGGCACCAGCCCCATATACCGAGGGTGGTGGGTTCAAACTCGGCACCGGCCAAACTGCAACAAAAAATAACCAGGCATTGTGGCGGGCGCCTGTAGTCCCAGCTGCTTGGGAGGCTGAGGTAAGAGAATCGCCTAAGCCCGGGAGTTGGAGGTTGCTGTGAGCTGTGTGACGCCATGGCACTCTACCAAGGGCGACAAAGTGTGACTCTGTCTCTACAAAAAAAGAAAGAAAGAAAGAAAGAAATGTAAGCTATACATACAATTAGGAAAGATTAATAAAAAAAAGATAATTATTTCCTCAGTTTTTGCAATTCAGGGTCACAGGTAGCCAGAGCCTATCCTGGCAGCTCTGGGTACAAGGCAGCAACTCTGCAACTCAGCTTGGACAGGATGCCATTCCATTACAGGTGCAAACTGACACCCACACTCAGAGACGGACCAGGTAGCCATGCCAATCACCCAACTTGTACGACTTTGGGATGTGAAAGGTCACTGAAGTGCCCAGAGAAAACCCATCCAGACATGGGAAGAATGTGCAGATTCCACTCAGATAGCAGTCCCTCATCAATGTTACAACCAAACTTGCTGAATGAAACAATATTATTCAAAGTCTCGCTATATAAGCCCAGGGATATGGTTATATAGGCACGAGAACGTGTAAAAGGACTCACACCAACTGCTTAATGCTTAACAATAGCTACCTTTGGGAGCTGGTTGGTTAATTAATTTTTACTTCTCCTCTATGAAATGTTTACAATGTTCATTTACTACTTTATCAATTAAGTAAAGGAAGAAAATCCCTTTTGTTTGTCAAACTGATTATATATGCAGCAAGGATTTTTTGGTTTGTTTGCTTTTTTAGAGACAGAGTCTTACTTTGTCTCCCTCCATAGAGTGCTGCAGCGTCATAGCTCACAGCAGCCTCCAGCTCTTGGACTTAGGCGATTCTCTTGCCTCAGCCTCCCAAGTAGCTGGGACTACAGCCACCTGCCACAATGCCTGGCTATTTTTTGTTGCAGTTTGGCCCCACCCTGGGTAAATGGGAATGGAACCCTACTCACTGAGCGACAGGTAGCAAGGATTTTAAAAGGTGCCACCTGGGTGGTGCCTGTGGCTCAAGGAGTAGGGTGCCAGCCCCACATACCAGAGGTGGTAGGTTCAAAATCAGCCCTGGTCAAAAACTGAAAAAAAAAAAAAAAAAAGAAAAAAAGTTGCCATTGACCAGTCTTAACAGATTTGCTGGCATTACCTGAGAAACAGCAGACTCAACTGAATCCACTTCCTTAGAATGGAGAGTCATGTCTGATACCACCATGTTCAAATCCTAATATTTTGGCTATTTTTTATTCACAGTGGGAATATGAGAATGAATCTGATAAAGCGCCTGTTTTGAGTTTTGTGGTATCCAAACCAATCTATTTTTCCAAGGTTCATTTCACTTTAAAAAATGTATTGATCTCCCCAAGTATTCCATCAGTTCTTATAAATCATTGGGTAAAATAGAGTTCTTTTGCCAACAGCTACAGTTAAAGTGTCCCTGCTAATGTCAGACACAATGGAGGTGGTTTTCCTGACAAAGTTTAAGTACTCACAATAAATATTTCTAAAAGTATTCAAACTATGCAACTTGTGTTATTTTGAAATCTTTCCCTTTAAAAAAGATTAGCATTCATATTTTGACTTTTTCCTAGAATTTCTAAAATGCTTATCACTTACAGGATATAAAATTTAAAATTCCAGGCTTGACGCCTGTAGCAACTTGGTTATGGTACTAGCTGCATACTTCGAGGCTGGTGGGTTCGAACCCGGCCTAGGCCAGCTACACAACAATGACAAGTGCAACAAGAAAATAGCTGGGCTTTGTGGTGGGTGCCTGTAGTCCCAGCTGCTTGGGAGGCTGAGGCAAGAGACTTAAGCCCGAGAGTTTGAGGTTGCTGTGAGCTGTAATGCCACAGCACTCTGCAGAGGGCAACATAATGAGACTCTGTCTCAAAAAAAAAGTCATTTAGTTCAACTCCTTCTTTCCAGATGGGGAAAGTGAAGCCCAAGAGAAGAAATAACCCAAGGTTTCAATACTGGTAAGATGCAGAAATTGGCTTCTTTCCTTCTCTTGGGCCCAGTTCCCAATATTTCAACCTCTTGCTTCTTTCTTTTCCATTATTGTAGCCTGTCTCCCTAGGTAGTTGCCAATTTGATGTAGCATTTAAAATAAAGTGATGATTTTTTCTTCGTTGTTACCACAAAACATGCTCACTATAAAAAGTTTGGAAAACATAGCTTTTTCTGTTTTTCTACTTGAATAACTTATATGTATGTTTGTAGAGAACTTGGAAAGTACAAAACAGTATGAAGAACCAGAAAAAAAACATAACCCACAATCCCCGTACCTGGGGATTACCATTAACACTTTGGCATATTTACTTCCAGTGCTTTTTTGCTAAGCATTTCGTGTAATTATATTACATGTATAATTTTACACTGTGCTTTTTTCACATAGACATGTCCTATGGGACGTAGATAGCTCTGCGTATATGTATTATATTTCTCTTTCTTCTAGCAGGAACTTGTTTGTCTGTTAAAGGGTAATCAGACCCTGAAAATCATGGTCACAGTTTTATTCTGAGGTTTTTGAGACTTGTTTTACAGAGGTTGTTTTGAAATTATTTTGCTGCCAAAAATCTGTATGTACTTTCTTCTGTTTATTTACTTGGTTCCAGAAAAACCTCCCACTCAAATGATGTCTGGCCATATTCTGTCCAACATCAATACATGAGGATATTTGCATTTGAAATAAGATTCACAGGCAGCGCCTGTGGCTCAAGGAGTAGGGCGCTGGCCCCATATACCAGAGTGGCGGGTTCAAGCCCAGCCCCAGCCAAAAAACTGCAAAAAAAAAAAAAAGAAGATTCACATTGAAAGTGACCATTTTGAAAAGTAAAATTACAAAGAAGCAAAAAATAGAATTCATTATATTAAAAAGACCATAAGTGGGCCAGACACAGTTGCTCATGCCTATAATCCTAGCATTTTGGGAGACTGAGGCAGGAGGATCACTTGAGGTCAGGAGTCCAAGACTAGCCTGACAAACACTGGGAGAACCTGTCTACAAAAAAACATAAAAATTGGCTGGCTGTGGTGGTATGTACTTATAGTTGTAGTCCTAGCTATTCAGGAGGCTAAGGCAGAAGGATTGCTTGAGCCCAGGCAGCCCTGACAAAAGGTAAACCCTGTCTCTCTCACACACACACACACAAAAGAATTGTGGAGGTTCAACGTTTTGTTTTTTTTTTTTTTGCAGTTATTGTCCGGAGCTGGGTTTGAATCCACCACCTCCAGCATATGGGGCCGGCGCCCTACTTCTTTGAGCCACAGGTGTAACACCTGGAGGTTCAACCTTTTATCTCCAAAGTATAAGCAAATAGAAGATAAAACTCTCTTTCCCACACCCTATTCTGAGCCACCAGGTCTATATAATTTCAATTTCATAAATATTTCTCCTATAATTCTTACTCGGCTCTGGCTGACTCACATTATACAAAGATCACTGCCCCTTCTTTAATACTGAGTAGAGTTTCACTTGTACATAAAGGTAGAAACACTTAGTGGGCCAGTGTTAACTCCCAAATGCTTACACCATTGTGGAAATGTCCTGTGGGCCACTGCATAGGGCAAGGGGAGGGGGGAGGTGTTGAGGAGAAAATTCACCATTGGCATAAATTACAAATTGTTGCCTTACCTACAATGTCATCATAGGCCCAGCTTTTTGTCTGAGTACAAATGCTATTAAAATCCAAAAATAAAATAAATTAAACCGGCTCGGCGCCTGTGGCTCAACAGGCTAAGGCGCCAGCTACGTACACCTGAGCTGGCGGGTTCGAATCCAGCCAGAGCCCACCAAACAACAATGACGGCTGCAACCAAAAAATGGCTGGGCGTTGTGGCAGGCACCTGTAATCCCAGCTACTTGGGAGGCGGAAGCAAGAGACTAGCTTGAGCCCAGGAATTGGAGGTTGCTGTGAGCTGTGATGCCACAGCACTCTATCCAGGGTGACAACTTGAGGCTCTGTCTAAAAAAAAAAAAAAAAAAAAAATCAATTAAACCCAACAATGAAGAGAATTTGATCTCTGTCAATATTCTATCTGTAGATTGAAACTAGTCATACTAACTCCTCCAGACAGAAAATAAGGCATTCATGCTTTCAGCAGTGTTATAAGTAAATGTTAAAGTTTGGGCTTGGGCGGTGCCTGTGGCTCAAAGGAGTTGGGTGCTGGCCCCATATACTGGAGGTAGCAGGTTCGAAACCCAGCCCTGGCCAAAAACTGCAAAAAAAAAAAAAAAAAAAGTAATAATAATAATAGAAATAAAGTTTGGGCTCTAAAAATACTAAGAAGTCTAATCAACAAAATGTGGCCTTTTGAAGGAAAGTAAGCATTATACTCCCACCTAGCCTCTTGACCTTTATGGACAAGATCAGAGGTCACTCAGAATAATTAATGATGACTAGTTGCTGGTTCATCAACGAAGGGAGCAGTTCTTTACCCCGTGGCTGACCTGGTCATTAGCAAAGAATTCCAGCTCAGATTAATAAGGTTTTAGGTTACTAACCAAATCTGAGGTATAACACAAGTTCAATGGTCTTTGGTAATCCTCTGCACTTGAAGCCAAGTAAAGACCTGGCTGGTATTGTCAGCACTTCCTATGATGCTAAAACCCCTCTTGGACCCTTTAACCATTACTGGCTGTGTTTCCAGACAAAGATTTTGCAGTTCATTCTTCTTTCCGTTATGGCCATCATCAAGTTAGGAACATTTAAATCAAAGAGATTTTGAAATACATATTTAGGAGGGGAAAAAAAGTTAAGCCAAAAATGCTGTCTCTACAGTTACTGGTGCAATGTGAATCTGCAATGCTGACTGTGCAGACTAGTGCAGTGGAGAGAATTTGAAAGACTCCCAACTCTAGCAATCGATTTAATCATTCCTAACCTATGAAAAGGAGATAACATGTCAATGCCCTATGATCGTGGTAGGGATACAGCCTGGCACAAGGGCAATCAGGTGAAAGGTGACTGTTAATTACAAACTACATGTTTATTCCCAAAAGTTTATTTTTAGAGCCACACCTTATCTGTTTAAGGTATGAATTTATCTTTCTTGCCAGGGAAATGTACTCATTTCTTGTTCTTGATATTGGTATTTCCCATCAGTTTCTGAGACACCCCAAGCAATCAACACATACCACTGGAATTTTAAGACAGTTACCTGCAAGTTGTTGTTCAGCAAATCAAAGTCACTATATCTTCTAATAATCTGTAAGAGACAAGACAGTGGTATTTTGATTCAGCAAAGACCATTTCTTCTCATTTCCTTATTTAATATTTACTAATATTAGTTATAGTAGCACTCTAGAGCTAAGGCACTGGTGCTAAGGGCAGCAGCATAAGGGCATATACCTGATGCTTAACTGGTTTAACTTGACAGGCCCAAACAACAGACCTAGCAGAGCTAGGAGACCCAGAGTTTTGTGGGCCATGGGAAACTGGAAAATGCCAGCTAATCTCACAAGACATCAAAAAGTAAGTGAGAATATGTGTTATGGGGACAAATAGCCCTTCAAATATCTTTCTTTTTTATTTTATTTTTTTTATTTATTTATTTATTTATTTATTTATTTATTTATTTATTTATTTATTTATTTATTTATTTAGAGACAGAGTCTCACTCACTTTTTCACCCTTGGTAGAGTGCCGTAGTATCATAGCTCACAGCAACCTCAAACTCCTGGGCCCAAGCGATTCTCTTGCCTCAGCCTCCCAAGCAGCTGGGACTACAGGTGCCCGCCACAACACCCAGCTATTTTTAGAGATGGGGTCTTGCTCTAGCTCAGGCTGGTCTCGAACCCATGAGCTCAGGCAATCCACCCACCTTGGCCTCTCTGAGTGCTAGGATTACAGGTGTGAGCCAAATATCTTTCTTATTAACCAGGTACCTAGTAAGAGAAATGATTTACAAAAAAAAAAAAATTTTTTTCAGAAGTTTTACTGAATGTAGAATAAAACACTGTTTCTCCGGATAAAACTTCCTCCAGTTGAGATCTCACCACCCTGCAGAAGACTGGACTACACCTGCCAGCAGAACTATGATACCTTACCCTCATTCCCCAGGCTTCTCCCTCTTGGCTGACAGTTCACCTTCCATTGTCTAGGTATTCTCTCTTAGTTGTATTGATGTCATTGATTAAACCACTGTCAAATTCTACTAGTTTTTCTAGCTCAAATCAAGGAAATTATTTTGCTTTACAATAGTTTTTCTTCATACTGTATCAGTGATTTTCTTTTCTTTTTCTTTTTTTGTTTTTTCTTGTTGCAGTTGTCATTGCTGTTTTAGCTGGCCAGGGCCAGGTTCAAACCAGCCATCCTGGGTATATGGGGCTGGTGCCCTACCCACTGAGCCACAGGCACAGCCCTGTATCAGTGATTTTCAAGTTATCTGGCAAAAGAATTACCTAGAGATAACTCAGGACCCTTCTGGGGCTCAGAAAGTGCTGCCCAATGTATACCTTTTCGGTATGCTCAGAAGTTTGAACTAAGGGAGATTAGAAGGCCTAAAAAGCAAGGTCTTTCTCTGGCCTTCTGTCCTCCTATCTCCAGCCCCTCTGTCTTCTCTAAAGTGAGTCATAAAAACCAGAATCCCTCTTCTTCAAGGCAGGTCATAGAAACTAGAACCACTAGCCACTGAGCATGGTGGCTCAAGCCTGTAATCCTAGCACTCTGAGAGGCCAAGGTAGGTGAGTTGCCTGAGCTCACAGGTTTGAGACCATTCTGAGCCAGAGTGAGATCTCGTCTCTAAAAATAGCTGGGTGTTGTGGCAGGGCATTTTTTTAATTAAATAAATTTGCTATGATTTTCCCTTGCTAACCTACCTTTTGTTATAGACATTTTGGCCATGACACATACAATGAATGCGAAAAGGTATTGACTATACTAACCCCACTCACAGAAAATCTCATCAGTAGATCTAAGATGGGGCCCAAATCTATATAGTGTATTTTTTTTTTTTTTTTTGAGACAGAGCCTCAAGCCGTTGTCCTGGGTAGAGTGCCATAGCATCATAGCTCGCAGCAACCTCCAACTCCTGGGCTCAATCGATTCTCCTGCCTCTGCCTCCCAAGTAGCTGGGACTATAGGTGCCTGCCACAAAGCCCAGCTATTTTTTGGTTGCAGCCATCGTTGTTTGGCAGGCCCAGGCTGGATTTGAACCCGCCAGCTCAGGTGTATGTGGCTGGCCTTAGCCGCTTGAGCCACAGGCACCAAGCCTATATAGTATATTTTTTAAGTACCCACAGGTTTAAAATGTAATAGATTTAGAAAACTACATCAAGTGTTGATTTTTCCTGGACGACATTGCTGTTGGCCCTTTAAAAAGTTATATTTAGAGCTGGGCGCAGTGGCTCATGTCTTTACAGCACTCTGGGAGGCCAAGGCGGGTGGATCACTTGAGCTCATGAGTCCAGCCTGAGCAAGTTCGAGACCTCATCTTTAAAAAATAGCTGGTTGTAGGGCAGCGCCTGTGGCTCAGTGAGTAGAGCACCAGCTCCATATACCGAGGGTGAAGGGTTCAAACCCAGCCCCAGCCAAACTGCAACAAAAAAATAGCCAGGCATTGTAGCAGGTACCTGTAGTCCCAGCTACTCAGGAGGCTGAGGCAAGAGCTCACAGTTAAAGGCAACAAAGTGAGACTGTCTCTAAAAAAAAAAAAAAAAAAAAGCTGATCGCGTGGCAGGTGCCTGTAGTCCCAGCTACATAGAGGGCCCAGGGAAGGGGATCACTTGAGCCCAAAAGTTTGAGGTTGCTATGAACTATGATGCCACAGTACTCTACAGGGGCATGAAAGTGAGACTGTCTCAAAAAAAAAAAAAGCTAAATATCTAAGGTCATCCCGGCTCGGCGCCTGTGGCTCAGCAGGCTAAGGCGCCAGCCATGTACACCTGAGCTGGCAGGTTCGAATCCAGCCTTGGCCTGCCAAACAACAATGACGGCTGCAACCAAAAAATGCCTGGGCGTTGTGGCGGGCGCCTGTAGTCCCAGCTACTTGGGAGGCGGAGGCACGAGACTCGCTTGAGCCCAGGAATTGGAGGATGCTGTGAGCTATGATGCCATGGGACTCTATCCAGGGTGACAGCTTGAGGCTCTGTCTCAAAAAAAAAAAAAAAATATTTAAGGTCATCCCATATAAGAGCCAAAAGCAAAAGACTGAAGCGTGGTTAACCACAGAGAATATACAAATTCCAATTCTGTTCTGGCAATGATCTAGTTATGACCTTGGACAAGTTACTTACCTCTTAAATGTAAAATGAGGATAATACTACCATATAGGACTGGGGTGTTTTTTTTTTTTCTGCTTTCTTGTTTGTGTTTGTTTTTGTTTTTTGAGACAGACTTTGTTGCCCCAACTAGTGTCCTGGCATCATCAGAGCTCACTGCAACCTCAAATTCCCGGGGTCAAGCGAGCCTCCTGCTTCAGACTCCTGAGTACCTAACTACAGGTGCATACCTAATTTTTCAACATTTTTTTAGTAGAGATGGGTCTCATTCTTGTTCAGGCTGGTCTCAAATTCCTGAATTCAAGTGATTCTCTCACCTCAGCCTCCCAGAGTGCTAAGATTATAGACATGGGCCACTGTGCCTGGCCAGGACTATTTTTCTTTTTTTTTTTTCTTTTTAAGACAGTCTCACTATGTTGCCCTTGGTAGAATGTTGTGACATCACAGCTCACAGCAACCTCAAATGCTTGGGCTTAAGTGATTCTCTTGCCTCAGCCTCCCAAGTAGCTGGACTACAGGCACCTGCTACAACGCCCAGCTACTTTTTTGTTGCAGTTGTCATTGTTGTTTAGCTGGCCCGAGCTGGGTTCGAACCAGCCAACCTGGGTGTATGTGACTAGTGCCCTAGCCACTGAGCTATGGGAGCCGCCCAGCCAGCTCTTTTTAAAGAGCTAAGTAAATTAAGGTGCTTGAGCCAGTGAGAAACACTTAATAAATATTCAGTAGATGCTAAATATAACAATTACTCAAACAAAAAGCAGTTTGAAATTTCAGGCAAAGACAAAGTATGCGCCATTGTGATTAGAGCCTGCGTAAAATGGGAGGTTTAGGTTTGAGCTGGGCTGCATTAGACAAGATTTTCGGATGAGAGGAAGGGGTAAGGGATGTAGTTAGAATTACTAAGTCAGGAAAGAATTTGCCCCTACATAGAATTTAGGCATCCTCTAAAGTCAAATGGGAAGGGAAGGATCTCTAGATCTGTCTAGGAAGTCTTTTTTTCTCTGAGGACACCACTGAAGAAAGCAAAGCCTGAGGTCCCAAGAAGACCTTCACTTAGAGGAAATGAAGGAGCTAGCACCAGAAGTTACCCACAAGTGGACTTGGAATTCCATAAAATTTAGTGTCCCAAACTGTATTCAGGACACTGTATCACCTTTTTACCAGGTAAAATAAACTTGCTACAGGGAGGAGGTTTGACTTTCTAGAAATAAAACAAGTAATTTGCATATATTGCTTGTTCTGGGTTGAGCTGGAGAACAAATTACTAGACACTCTCCATGGTAACATCACACACAATCTAACCAAACTGAGATCAGAAAGTCTTTTATAATATTTGTCTTAAAGCTAAAAGTTTACAGTTAAAAGAAATGTGATTTATATTTATTTATGTTCTGATTCAGAAAGTCTTTTATAATATTTGTCTTAAAGCTAAAAGTTTACAGTTAAAAGAAATGTGATTTATATTTATTCATGTTCTGATTCCTCCAGAGTTTTAGATGCCCCAAGTCAGGGTTTTTGTCACAAATTTAAATATTTTTTCAAATTGATAAAAAAAAAAAAAAAAAAGCTTACCTGCCAGCTGTTTTCTACAGAAATTCCTCTTTGCACCCGAATGATATATTCCTTTAAAACAGAAGGGGAAAAGAGGCTCAGTTGTAAAATCCCCAAGTCAAGGAACTGAAAATAAGTAAAAATATCAGATAAACCAGACTTCAGAACAAAAGAATTTACCAGAAACATAGGGGACATTACATAAAAACAAAAGAGTAATCTGCCAGGAAAACAGCAATCCTACATGTGAATATCTCTAGCAACAGAGCAATGAAATATGTGAAGCAAAAACTGATAAAACTGAAAGAAGAAACAGACAAATCTATAATTCTAATTGTAGACTCAACAATTGGTAGAACTAAACAGAAAATCAGATAGGATATAGAATTCAGCAATACCATCAACCAACAATATTTAGTTTTTAGAGCATTCCATCCAATAATAGCAGAAGGGGAAACAGAAAGGGACCATGAAATATAGACCAATATGAATCTTATCCTGAGCCATAAGACAAATCTCAACAAATTTAACAGAATTGAAATCAGGGCGAGGCATGGTGGGTCATGCCTGCAATCCCAGCACTGTAGGAGGATCACTTGAGGCCAGGAGTTCCAGGCTAGTCTGGACAATATAGTGAGACCACCAATGTACAAAAAATAAGAAAAATTATCTGAGCATGGTGGTGTGCACCTGTATTCCCAGCTACTTGGGACTGAGCCCAGGATTTTGAGGCTACTGTGTACTATATACTCCAGCCTGGCTGAGAGATGAGACCCTCTCTCTGTCTCCAAAAGAAAAAGTAAAAAAAAAAAAAAAAAGAAAAAGAAAAGAACTCATACAAACTAGAAATGAATAGAAAGATAACGAAAAAATCTCCATAATTGGAAACTAAACAACACACTTCTAAATAATTCATGAATCAAAGATGAAACTTCAAGGGAAATATTTAAAAATACATTGAACTGAAAGAAAATATAGCATATCAAAATTCATGTGACTCAGCTAAAGTAGTGTTGAAAGGTAAATTTAAACACTAAATGCTTCTATTAGTAAAGAGGAAAAGTATTGAATCAATAATTTAAGCTCTACTTCAAGAACCTAGAAAAAAAGAAGAGGAATAGGAAGAAGAAAATAAACTCAAAGTAAGCAAGAGAAAGGAAATAAAGAACAGAAACCAATAAAATTGAAAATAGAAATAGTAAGAAAAAAATAAAAAAGAAAAAAAAGAAATAAAGAAAATCAATGAAATAAAATGCTAATTATTCAAAAAGATCAATAAAACTGACAAACCTCAAGCAAAACTAACAAAACGAGGTAAGCCACAAATTACTAATATTAGGAATGAAATAGGATATTACTATAGACTCTGTAGAAACCAACAGAATAAGGGAATGCTACAGACACGAATTTGACAACTTAGATGAAATGGACCACTTCCTCAGAGAACGCTAGGTACTACAACTTACCCAGTATGAAATAAGATAATTTGAAAATTCCTGTAACTATTAAGAAAATTAAATTTATAACTTAAAAACTCACCTCCTAAGAAAATGACCAGGGCCAATAGTTTCACTGTAGAATTCTACTGTTTAAAGAAGAATTGACATCAATTCTACACAAATTCCTCCCCCCAAAATTAGAAGGAATAGTTCCCAATTCAAAGAATACTAACATACCACCCTGATACCAAAAGACATTACAAAAAAAGAAAGAAAGAAAGAAAGAAAGAATGAAAACTACAAACCAGTACACATATCATTCATGAACACAGACTCAAAAATCCTTTCCAGGGCCAGGCGAGGTTGCTTGCATTTGTAATCCCACCTCTCTGGGAGGCCAGGGTGAACAGATCACCTGAGCTCAGGAGTTCGAGACCAGCCTGAGCAAGAGACCCCGAGGAGCAGCACCTGTGGCTCAGTGGATAAGGCGCCAGCCCCATATACCAAGGGTGGAGGATTTGAGCCTGGCCCTGGCCAAACTGCAACAAAAAAATAGTCACAACTACTTGGGAGGATGAGGCAAGAGAATTGCCTAAGCCCAGGTGTTAGAGGTTGCTGTGAGCTGTGACGCCACTGCACTCTACTGAGGGCAATAAAGTGAGACTCTGTCTCTAAAAAAAAAAAAAAAGAAAGAGACACAGAGAGAAAGACCCGGAGACCCTGTCTCTAAAAATAGCCAGGTATTGTGGCAGGCGCCTGTAGTCCCAGCAACTCGATAGGCTGAGGCAAGAGAATCACTTGAGCCCAAGAGTTTGAAGTTGCTATGGCCTATGACACCACAGCGCTCTACTGAGGGCAACAAAGTGAGACTCTGTTTCAAAAAAAAGAATAGGCGGCACCTGTGGCTTAAAGAGTAGGGCAGAGCCCCATATACCAGGGATGGCGGATTCTAGCCCAGCCCTGGCGAAAACTGCAAAAAAAAAGAAAGAAAGAAAGAAACCCTTTCCAAAATGTTAGCGAACATAATTCAGCAATATATAAAAAGAATTATACACCATAATTAAATGGGGCTTATTCTAGGGACACTAGGTTGGTTCACCATTTGGAAACTTACTGCATAATAAACTTACTGCATAACATATTAACAGGCTAAAGAAGAAATATCATATGATTATATCAAATGACACAGAAAAAGAATCTGACAAAATGCAATACCCTTTCATAATAAAACGTTTCAGGGCGCCTCTAGATCAGCGGCTAGGGCACCAGCCACATACACCAGAGCTGGCAGGTTCGAATCCAGCCCGGGCCTGCCAAACAACAATGACAACCACAACCAAAAAACATCCGTGAGCCTATAGTCCCAGCTACTTGGGAGGCTGAGGCAAGAGAATCTGCTTAAGCCCAAGAGTTTGAGGTTGCTGTGAGCTGTGCTGCCACGGTACTCTACCCAAGGTGACAACTTGAGACTCTGTCTCAAAAAAAAAAATTCTACACCTAATATACTTAATGATGAAAGACATAATACTTTCCCCTAAGATCAGGAACAAGGCAAAGATGTCTGCTTTCCTATTCTTATTCAACAGATTACTGAAAAGTCTAGCCAAAGCAATAAGGCTAGGAAAAGAAAGAAAAAGCATACAGATCAAAACTGTTTCTATTTATTGATGACATGATAGTCTATGTAGAATATCCCAAGGAATTTACAAAAACCAATACGTAAGTCCAACAAAGTCTCAGAATACAAGACTGCAAACCAGCACATTGTACCCCATGATTGCATTAATGTACACAAGCTATGATTTAATTAAAAAAAAAAAACTGATAGAGTCGAGATAAGCAGCAATTTCTGCCTGTTCTGGAATATATTAAGGATGGTACATTTAACAATGAGTGAATCAACTCTGTACCTGGCATCTGTACCTGTACCAACTCTGTACCTGCTTAGCTGGTTTCATACAGGGTTTATAAAACATTTCAAAATTGATTTGTGTAGTGTGGCGAATCTCTGAAGCAATGTGCTAACATAATTATTTCTGAATACATAAATATAAAATGCTAAAAGCTTCTGACAGTCTTACATTTGGAGGTCAGTCCTCTAGCTTTGAAACGTTCTTTTCTTCTTAGAATTGTTTTACAGACACATTTTCTGACCTTTTATATTCTGACAGTTGAACTGTTAATCAGCATATATAATTAAGTAATTCCAAAGAACTACATATAAGTATTTTTTGACAACTAAAATAGAGGGAAAGGACAGTGCCTGTGGCTCAGTGAGTAGGGCGCCAGCCCCATTTACCAAGGGTATCGGGTTCAAACCCGGCCCCCGCTAAACTGCAACAAAAAAATAGCCGCCGTTGTGGCGGGTGCTTATAGTCCCAGCTACTCGGGAGGCTGAGGCAAGAGAATCGCCTAAGTCCAAGAGCTAGAGGTTGCTGTGAGCTGTGATGCCAAGGCACTCTACTGAGGGCAACAAAGTGAGACTATCACTAAAAAAAATAAAAAATAAAAATAAAGTAGAGGGAAAAATATTAAACCTCAAAGGTCACTTTGAGCATCCATTGCTTCATTTATCAGAAGAATAATATTAATTTTTAAAATTTCAGCTCTGGATGGCGCCTGTGGCTCAAAGGAGTAAAGTGTCGGCCCCATATACCAGAGGTGGCAGGTTCAAACCCGGCCCCTGCCAAAAACTGCAAAAAATAAAATAAAATAAAATAAAATAAATAAAATTCCAGCTCAATGTTGGGTACCTACTAGGTGCTAAGTAAGCATTTGTTGGCCTGCTTTAGATAAACGTATAAAAACCACAATAAACTTTGGGCTGGACACAGTGGCTCACACCTATAATGGTAGTACTCTGGGAGGCCGAGCTGGAAGGACTGCTTGGGCTCAGAAGTTTGAGAACAGCCTGAGTAAAGGTGGCAACCATGTCTCTACTAAAGACAGAAAAATGAGCCAATTACTCAGGAGGCTGGATCAGGAGGAACTCTTGAGCCCAAGAGTTTGAGGTTATAGTAAGCTATGAGAAACCCACTGTACTCTAGCCAGGGTGACAAAGTAAAATTCTGTCTCCAAAAAAAAAAGAATGAGACTCCACAAGCAGAGTAGAATGATGGTTACCATAAGATGGGGATGAGGTAGACCAACAAAGATGAGATGTTGCTGGTCAAAGGGTACAAAGCTTCACTTAGACAGAAGTGATTTAGTGATCTGTGGAACAGCATGATGACAGTAGTTAACAATAAAACATATTTCAAAATGGCTAAAAGAGTAGATTTTAAATGTTCTTTAAACAAAGAAATGGTAAGTACGTAAATAACTTGATTTAATCATTCCACAAAGTATATACAGTCATGCACCACATAATGTTTTATTTATTTATTTATTTTTAGTTCTTGTCCCCCTCATCCCACTTCTCTTCATAACAACATTTTATTCAATGATGAACCACATATATGATGGTGGTCAATAAGATTATAATGGATTATAATGAAAAATTGCTATTGCCTAGTGATGTCATAGCTGTCTTAAAATCATAGCACAGCACATTACTCATGTATTTGTGATAATACTGGTGTAAACACATTTACTGAGCTGACAGTCATATAATAGTACGTATAAAATTATATATAGTACATAATATTTGCTAATGATAGTAAATGACAATGTAATTGATTTATGTATTTACTATATTATTCTCCTATTTATAAAAAAGTATATTGTAAAACAATCTCAGGCAGGTCCTTTAGGAGGTATTCCAGAAGAAAGCATTATTGTCATAGGAGATGACAGCTCCATGTGTGTTACTGCCCCTGAAGACCTTCCAGGGGGACAAGATGTAGAGGTGGAAGACACTGATGATCCTGACCCTGTCCCTGTGTAGGACTAGGCCAATGTGTACACAGCCTCATGTTTGTGTCTTACCTTTTTTTTTTTTTTAAAAAAAAAAGAGTCTCACAGGCGGCGCCTGTGGCTCATCGAGTAGGGCGCTGGCCCCATATACTGGAGGTGGCGGGTTCAAACCCAGCCTCCGCTGAACTGCAAAAGCAGAAAAAAATAGCCAGGTGTTGTGGCAGGCACCTGTAGTCCCAGCAACTCAGGAGGCTGAGGCAAGAGAATCGCTTAAGCCCAGGAGTTGGAGGTTGCTGTGAGCTGTGTGATACCACAGCACTCCACCTAGGGCGATAAAATGAGACTCTGTCTCTACAAAAAAAAAAAAAAAAGAGTCTCACTATGTCACCCTGGGTAGAATGCAACTCACAGCAACCTCAAACTCTTGGGCTTAAGCAATTCTTTTGCCTCAGCCTCCCAAGTAGCTGGGACGATAGGTGCCTGTCACAATGCCCCGCTATTTTTTTGTTGTTGCTGTTGCAGTTGTCATTGTTGTTTTAGCTGGCCCGGGCCGGGCTCAAACCTGCCCCACGGTGCATGTGGCTGGCGCTGTAACCACTGTGCTATGGGCCCTGAGCCTATGTCTTAACTTTTTAAACAAGAGTTTAAATAGGAAAAAAATTCTTTCAAATAGAAAAATCGTATAGAATACTATATATGGAAATAAAATATTTTTGTATACCTGTACAATGTATTTGTATTTTATGCTGTGTTATTATGAAAGAGACAAAATGTTAAAAAAAAAATTAAAAGTTCATAAAAAACAATTACAATGGGTGGCGCAAGTGGCTCAGTCAGTAAGGCGCCGGCCCCATATACCGAGGGTGGCGGGTTCAAACTCAGCCCCGGCCGAACTGCAACAAAAAAGAAATAGCCAGGTGTTATGGCAGGCACCTGTGGTCCCAGCTACTGAGGAGGCTGAGGCAAGAGAATCGCCTAAGCCCAGGAGTTGGAGGTTGCTGTGAGCTGTGTGATGCCAAGGCACTCTACCCAGGGCAATAAAGTGAGACTCTTAACTCTACAAAAAGCAATTACAGTAAGCTAAGATTATTATTATTCAAGAAAGAAAAATATTTTTAATAAAATTTAGTGTAGCCTAAGTATACAGTGTTTATAAAGTCTACAGTGCTGTACAGTAATGTCCCAGGCCTTCACATTCACTCACCACTCATTGACTCACCCAGAGCAACTTCCAGTCCTGCAAGCTCCATTCATGCTAAGTTCCCTATTACAGGTGGACCATTGTCTATCTTTTATACCATATTTTTACTGTATTTCTCTACATTTACATATGTTTAGATACACAAATGCTAACAGGTGCTTGTGTGACAAATGGTGACAGTTTTCAGTACACTAACATGCTCTATGGGTTTATAGCCTAGGGGCAATAATAGGCTGTACCATGGAACCCAGGTGTGTAGTAAGCTACACCATCCAAGTTTGAGTAAATACACTCTGTGGTGTTCACACAACAATGAAATTGCCAGATCCTCAGAACATTACCTCAATTGTTAAACAACACGTGGCTGTATACATCACATCACATTGTACCCCATGAATATATATAATTGTTATTTTTTAGTTAAAAATGAAATAATAAAAATGAAATAAAATCTAATTTTTTTTTTTTTTTTTTTGAGACATAGCCTCAAGCTGTCATCCTGGATAGAGTGCTGTGGCATCACAGCTCACAGCAACCTCCAATTCCTGGGCTCAAGCTAGTCTCCTGCCTCCATCTCCCAAATAGCTGGGACTACAGGCGCCCACCACAACGCCCGGCCATTTTTTGGTTGCAGCCGTCATTGTTGTTTGGCAGGTCCGGGCTGGATTCGAACCTGCCAGCTCGGGTGTAAGTGGCTGGCGCCTTAGCCTGGCGCCACAGGCGCCGAGCCAAACCTAATTTAATTTAAAAGAAAATTACAAAATTGACCAGACTTATTTATTAAGGAAACAAATAAGGGCGGCGCCTGTGGCCCAATGAGTAGGGTGCTGGCCCCATATACCAAGGGTGGTGGGTTCGAATCCAGACCTGGCCAAACTGCAACAAAAAATAGCTGGGCATTGTGGTGGGTGCCTGTTGGTCCCAGCTGCTTGGGAGGCTGAGACAAGAGAATCACCTAAGCCCAAGAGCTGGAGATTGCTATAAGCTGTGACGCCATAGCACTCTACCAAGGGCAACAAAGTGAGACTCTGTCTCTCAAAAAAAAAAAAGAGAGCAAAGCTCCAGTGTGGTCCCCAATCCCATCTGTTATGTGGTTACAGATAAGAAATAGAATGAGAAATATGATAAGGTGATTTAGCTCAGAATTATTTCTATTTCACTTTACTGGGACAAGTTATAAAAACATTTAATTTTTTAGATTCCTTAATACCAACATCTAGCTGAACAACAACAACAAAAAATAGCACAGCTGTCTCATGCTTGCAACTAGGTTGTTACGCTTATTAAAGCAAAGAGAAGAGAGTCCTGGAGACCAGTAGAATTCCGACATTTGAAGTCAGGCCTCTGCCTCCCACGCTGGACACAGCAGCCCAGAATCCTCCAGTAAATCGTTCCCATCTTTACTACCCTCTCTGATGTGGAACAGAACCTACAGCACATATAAAAGAGAAGATAAAGAGCCTTGCAGGGCATCCCTGAGTCAGTTGGGTCTGTGCCTGCCACCCAACCCTGACATCTGCTGCCAATTCCCCAAAGGGCCCTCTCCTTCCTGCTCCTCAACTTGACATGGCACCCTCAATCTTGATATGGCAAGCCTTGTGGCATGTGGGCATTTTGGCTAGTCAGTGTGATCTGGTGCTAAAGTTTTTCAAACTGGAATACACTAGGACCATGTGATATCTGACTGAAGTGAAGAAGAAAAGAGAAAAGTAATGTATAATGAGTACTAATCATGTGCAAGAAACTTTGCTAGGTCCCTGAGCCAACACTTCTCATTCAAGCTTCACAGCTACCCTAGTTGGTAGAAGATTTCAGCTCAGCAAACTTATGTGAGCTGTCCAAGGACGCACAGCTGGGAAGCAGTTGACTGGGAACTGGAACCCAAGTCCTGCTGACTCCCATGACCCTCCAATCTGTCAAACATGACTGGCGACTCCAAGTGACCTGGGGAAGCCTGAGGCCTTCTATAATTCTGAAAGATGCGGTCCTCACTAGTAGCCTGTGAAACTCCACTGGTTCACCCCTAATGATGTAGCCCTATTGACTGTTAGCTGCAGGGGCAGGCATGGGAGCTGTCATTTCTACAACTGTTGATTAATGCTCCCAATACAAACCAAGTAAGCACTCCCACTGGCAATTGGTTTTCCTGAGTTTATGGAAGTGTATTTAGGATTTTACTGCATAGTAACTGGTACTTATGAAAACTAAAGAAGAAAACTTATTTTGACTTTGACCTCAAACTAGTAGTGAGACTACAAACACAGGTCACTTTGAAAAAAAACGGTTAAAGAGCTACAACAAATCTTCAAACCAGCCTAATCCATATAATTCTCTCTTCCCTTTTCGCACAGCTATCAGATTTACCCGGAAACACAAAGTACAGAAAGATATAGGCAGCTGTTCAGAGATGTTTTGCAGATACCTGTCAGTGTTCCCATCTCTCTACCTCTAAAGCAGAGGTTCTCAACCCTGTCGTACTCTAGAATCCTCTAGAGAGCTCAAAAAGAAAAGACATCTATGCTTGGGCCTTATCTCTCAGAGATTCTGAATTAATTTGTCTGGGCTCAGGCACAGGCATTATGGTCTTAAAAGTTCTCGTCACACCAACATGCAGCCAGGGGCAAGACTGTCCTAAAATCTCATAAAGAAATCGGAAGCAGTTCCACACCCCAAAAATAAAAATCTTTGCATGAGGGGAAGGAAACAGAGGAACCAACCACCCACCAAACCTCACAGTCTTCTCCACCCCTCACCCCATATACCCTGCCTCTTCTTAATGGCCCAGCTCTTCTGTCTTCTTGGGCATAGTTGGCACCTACCTGAGCCTCTAGGGATCCCCCATGCTGGACCGTGTGGTGGTGGCTCCATAGGCACTACTTACACCATCTGCCAATGCTCTTTGAGGGAAGCAAGGAAGAAACACTGCTGGCATCTGACAGGGCAATGAGTCTCTGAAGGACAGATGCCTTAACAGAAGGGCAGGCCGGCTGGTTTGTCTCTAGCACCCACTAGCCACACCATTCCTCTGGGCTGACTCCCAAACTCACTTCTCTCCTGCCTCTTTCTTCATAGAAAGGCCTGAAAGAATGCTGGAAAAAAGTGACCTTGCTGGGCATCCCAGTCTGCTCTGGAACTTTCTATGGCCACAGGATAAACCAGAACTCCTTGGCCAAGCTTCCACAGTTTTCTACCACCTGACCAAACTGCTCTTCCTTTCTTTTCAAACCCTCCTTCACCCAGTCAGACTTTGTATCCTGAACACCCCTTACTTACTTCCCTTGCTTTGCTTTTGTAAAATCTAAGAAGCTCAGCTTTGTAATCATGTTACTGCTATTTTTGTTCCATGTCTGTCTACGTTTGGGAGGGGAACTCTCTTCAACTGGATTAAGTTTTTCAAAAGCTGCAATTACACATTTCATTATGTTCCAAATAGTACCTAGCAGAATGTCAGGCCAATAGCAGAAGCACAGCAAATACCCACTCATTGATAAGTATTTGTTGACTGATTGCTTGCACCTTTGGGAATGACGAAGCCTATGCATCCACAAGTAGATAAAAGTCAAATAGCACGGGCGGCACCTGTGGCTCAGGGAGAAGGGCGCCGGCCCCATATACCAAGGGTGGTGGGTTCAAGCCCGGCCCGGCTGAACTGCAAAAAAAAAAATAGCCAGGCGTTGTGGCAGGTGCCTGTGGTCCTAGCTACTCGGGAGGCTGAGGCAAGAGAATCGTCTAAGCCCAGGAGTTGGAGGTTGCTATCAGCTGTAGCCACGGCACTCTACTGAGGGCAATAAAGTGAGACTCTGGGCTCGGTGCCTGTGGCTCAACGGGCTAAGGTGCCAGCCACGTACACCTGAGTTGGCGGGTTCGAATCCAGCCCGGGCCGCCAAACAACAATGACGGCTACAACCAAAAAAAAATGGCCAGGCGTTGTGGCGGGCGCCTGTGGTCCCATCTACTTGGGAGGCGGAGGCAAGAGACTCGCTTGAGCCCAGGAATTGGAGGTTGCTGTGAGCTGTGATGCCATGGTACTCTATCCAAGGTGACAGCTTGAGGCTCTGTCTCAAAAAAAAAAAAAAAAAAGTCAAATAGCACTTTAAAGAAAAGCTCCATGAGCTCTTAAGGCTTAGACTTATCCCTTTATAGGAATCAGTATTCAAAATCAGTGTTCTACAGCACAACTGCAGCTCAAGGCAGTGGTCAGCAACACCCTAGTGCAGTGTTTTTCAACCTACTTTCTCTCACAGCACACTTGCACCTATAGTTAAACTTCCATGGCACACTTAAAGTATGTTAGTCAACAAAAAAGTAAAAAAAAGAATATACTTACTGTACTGTACTGTATACTTACTGTATTATTCAAAAATAATTTAATTAACAATCTTTTTTTTTTTTTTTTCTTTAAGACAGAGTGAGCACTTTGTCACCCTGGTAGAGTGCCATGGCATCCTAGCTCACAGCAACCTCAAACTCTAGGGATCAAGCGATTCTCTTGCCTCAGCTTCCTAGGTAGCTGGGACTACATGTGCCTGACACAACGCCTGGCTAAATTTTTAGAGACAGGGTCTCACTCTTCTTCAAGCTGGTCTCGAACCTGTGATCTCAAGTGATCCACGAGCCTCAGCTGAGCCACCACATACCCGGGGAGGCTGAGGCAAGAAAATTTGCTTAAGCCCAAGAGTTTGAGGTTGCTGTGAGCTGTGACACCACAGTACTCTACCAAGGGCAACAAAGTGAGACTCTGTCTCAAAAAAAAAAAAAAAAATTTCACACCACACTAGTTGAAAATCACTGCTCTAAAGGATAGCAAAATTTCTAGGAGAAATTCTCATGGCAGATTCAGATTGCAGGATTTCTGCTTAGCTCACTGGCCACCTGCTTTGCAGTTTACAGCCCTTAATACTTCACTTAAAAGCAAAGATTACTCCTTGCTCTGCTAAATAGTCATTATTTACTGTTCTTTCATCTGTAGATTTTCAGTGCTAGAACCTACCTTTCTTTTATTTCAACTCTCTAGCCCCAATAAAGAGCAAAAACTGCTCCCCTCAAAGGTAAACATAAAGGATTTTAAAATACAACTGAAGAATCACCACTGTCTTAACCTAAATTTTGGCAGGTGACCAAAGCCAAATGCATCTCCTTTTTAACCAAATGAAATAAATTTCATTTAAAAATCTAACAGACCGGCCAGGAAGAGTGCCTCAAGCCAGTAATCCTAACACTCTGGGAGGCTGAGGCTGGTGGATCCCTCAAGCTCAGGAGTTTGAGAACAGCCTGAGCAAGAGTGAGACCCCATCTCTACTAAAAATAGAAAAACTAGCCCAGTTGTCCTGGTGGGCACCTGTAGTCCCAGCTTCTAGGAGGGTGAGGCAAGAGGATTGCTTGAGCCCAAGAGTTTGAGGTTGCTGTGAGCTATGAAGCCACGCACTCTATTCAGGGCAACAGAACGAGACTTTCTCAAAAAAAAAAAAAAAAAACTAACTGACCAAATCATAGAATTGTGGGATTTAACTTTATGCAAAACAAATCCCCCAGTTTCTAGTCTGTGTTCACAGAAGAGACAAGAAATACATCATAAGCACACTTTGATCCCTGCAGGGAGATGAAAGGCAGGGTCATGCATGCTTCTTCCTTCTCTAGGCCTTTTGAAGTCCCCATTCTTCTCTGTGGGACAGTCCCCTGCCCTGCCAGGAGAGCTGGTCTCTAAACCAATGACAGCTGATTTTCCAGCTGGAAGAAATACTCCAAATAAACACTCCAAAATCCTTTGACCTCAAAGACAGAACTGCAGAGTGGGCATGGCATTTTAAATAGCCAGTTCTGGCTCGGTGCCTGTGGCTCAATGGGCTAAGGTGCCAGCCACATACACCTGAGCTGGTGGGTTCGAATCCAGCCTGGGCCCGCCAAACAACAATGACGGCTGCAACCAAAAAATGGCCGGGCATTGTGGCCAGCACCTGTAGTCCCAGCTACTTGGGAGGCGGAGAAAAGAGACTCGCTTGAGCCCAGGAATTGGAGGTTGCTGTGA
>CAUYRH010154635.1:0-10078 GCA_963574655.1 Perodicticus potto
CAAGGGAGTCAGGTGGATCGTCCTCCACACCAAGTGACCAGAATACACAGAAGAGTCAGGTAGATCGGCCTCCACACCAAGTGACCACAATGCACAGGGGAGTCAGGTGGATCGTTCTTCACAGCAAGTGACCAGAATTCATGGGAGTATCAGGTGGATTGTCCTTCACACCAAGTGACCAGAATACACAGGGAAGTCAGGTGGATCGTCCTTCACACCAAGTGACCACAATGCACAAGGGAGTCAGGTGGATCGTCCTACACACCAAGTGACCAGAATACACAGGGAAGTCAGGTGGATCGTCCTTCACACCAAGTGACCACAATGCACAAGGAAGTCAGGTGGATCGTTCTTCACACCAAGTGACCACAATGCACAAGGGAGTCAGGTGGATCGTCCTTCACACCAAGTGACCACAATGAATAGGGGAGTCAGGTGGATCTTCCTCCATACCAAGTGACCACAATGCACAGGGGAGTCAGGTGGATCATCCTCCACACCAAGTGACCAGAATTCATGGGAGTATCAGGTGGATCATCCTCCACACCAAGTGACCACAATGAACAGGGGAGTCAGGTGCATCGTCCTCCACACCAAGTGACCACAATGCACAGGGGAGTCAGGTGGATCATCCTTCACACCAAGTTCCCAGAATTCACGGGAGTATCAGGTGGATCGTCCTCCACACCAAGTGACCAGAATTCACGGGAGTATCAGGTGGATCGTCCTCCACACCAAGTGACCAGAATTCACGGGATTATCAGGTGGATTGTTCTTCTTGCAATTCTACAGTGTCTCTCTACTTCCATCCCCACTTTACAGAAAGAGAAACTGGAGCCCAGGGGGGCTCATAGCCTGCCCAGGGTCACTCAACAGGCCAGTGCCTCTCAGGTCAGAATCTGGACACTTAGCACTTGCTACATGGTGGTGACATCAGCTATAAATTTTGGGTTTGGACTGATGATCTGCAGTGAGACACACACTAAGATGTAAATTCTACTGGCAGGTGGTCTGTCTCTTCCAAGGGGGTTTGAGAATTGGGTGACACAACACAACTAGCACTCACTGGTGCTCAGGAGGCACAGAATCTTAGTCAGAGAACTCTACTCAGCAGGGTTTCTACTTCCAGTGCTGTAAAAGTTAACACCAGAGAGAGCTTGAAGATGGAGGGAGACGCAGATATCAAACGGAACAAATGCTGAGACCCCGTCAGGGTCCAGGGCACCTCCTGCACCTCCCACATGCTGCAGGAATACAGCGGCAGCTGTCAAACAGCAGCCATGCTTCCTGGGTACCACATGGTGGGCCAAGGCCAAGAGTCACAGAATCATGCCTTTCTTCCCAGAAAGTGACAGGTGCGCCCCCTCAGCTGGAAGGACAACACTGGGGAGTCCTCCCCGCTGGCAGGTGTAGACAGCTAAACCCTTCCAGCTTCCTGCCTCTCTGCTGTCTATGCTAAACTAAGCACACTCCAGGAGGAACAGCCCCCTGTGACAGATGTCTCACTCCTGGGAGCCAGGTGCTGGCCAAAGACATGACTTCCTCTGCCCAGGAGCTGCTCAGGAGATGCCTGGAAGTGCTCTCATTCCCAGGCTGTGGGAAAAGGGCTCTGGGGATTCCTTTTGCTACTATTGGGACTTCTACATAAACTTAATAAGGTTTCTTCTGTCATCCTAAACTTGCTTTTTTCAGGGATTTTCTACTTTTCTTTCTTTCTTTCTTTCTTTTTTTGAGACAGAGCCTTAAAATATCGGCCTGGGTAGAGTGCTGTAACATCACAGCTCACAGCAACCTCCAATTCCTGGGCTTAAGCGATTCTCTTGCCTCAGCCTCCCAAGTAACTGGGACTACAGGCGCCCACCACAATGCCTGGCTATTTTTTGGTTGTAGTTGTTGTTGTTTGGTGGGCCTGGGCTGGATTCGAACCCACCAGCTCTGGTGTATGTGGCTGGCGCCTTAGCCACTGAGCTATAGGCGCCGAGCCAGGATTTTCTAATCTTGTGTGAGCTTCTTCCTACCCTGTAACAGTCAGAAACTTACCTGGCAGCATCAGTTGTTAAGTGATAAATCAGACATAGCCTAGTTTCAATGAAGCTGTGCTTTCCAGGGCCGATGAAGCCACCCTCGTGACAAAAGTAACAGGAATTACATATTAACACAGTGTGCTTTCTCCAGATGAACATTTATAGGAAAAAGGGCTTGTAAGTGCAGCTTCCACATTCCCATTCAGCAGACGTTTCGAAGACAAAGAAGAAAATCCATCTCGGTTGGCGTGTGAGAGTGGCTGCTACAGACTGAGAGCCTCTCATGTGTGTGAATGTGGTGGCGGGCAGGGCAGCGTGCAGCACCAGCATGCTCACCTGTTGTCATGACGATGCCAGCAAGCACTTTTCTGCGTGCATGAGGAGAGGAGAAGTTGTCAGTCAGGTCACCGAACTTACCCAGAACCAGGCGTGAGACAGCATCAGCTAACACCTGGGAGAGGAGCAGAGACGCAAAGGTTAGGGACCCTCTGGCACGGGAGCAGGGCTGACCCTCTGAATGTCAAAACCTGCTCTTCTGCACAGAGCGACACTTATAGGTACTTCTAATCTGGAAGACCACACAGGCAAATTTCTCCAACAAGTGTGTATGTGTGTGTGTTTTTCCTCCAAAACCTTCTTGGAAACCGACACCCAAGGGTCATACATATAGGATCTGGCTGGGTGTCCTTCAACGTGCCCATGTAGGAGTCAGCGCTCACATGAGCCATCCCTATGATCCTTGTAACACCAGCCCTGTCCTCAGGAGAAAACTGAGGCACAGGGACAAGAGTGCCTGCCAGGGTCACCTGCCTGTCCTCTATGCCCACCTGGTGCTGCTCTCCGATGCCTTCTGCCTTCAGACAGGACTTTGGAGGCAGTGAAAGGCTCCCTTCTGCCCTCGCCCACTTGCAGTCAGCTCTGGGACTGTGCAAGGCTAGGGGCACATAGCAGGGTGACAAACAGGATCACAAGTAAAAGGGACAGTGTGAGGGTGAGGTCAGCTGGGAGAGCACAGGCTGCGCCCAGCACCTCCTTCTCAAAGGTGCGCAGAGATACTTCCCAGTTATTTCAACCTCTATTCCCAAATGTCTGCGGCTCAGCTCACTGGCTCAGAGCCCAGCACCCACTTAGAGCTTGTGAGAACTCTGGATTCAGACTGAACAGTGCTATGATGGACCCAAGGCTCATGCTTTGAGCGAAGGTGCTAGACGTGTATCTGACTCTTCATCAGATTAGGTAACCACTTGTGCCAAAGGAGCGCTTCTTAGAAGCCCACATATTTGTTAGATTTTGGTCTTATTTTTATGGCTACTGGACATACTGAGAAGTGATATCTGCTGGAAGATATGCATTAAGGGCCTGTTTTGACCCACATCTCACCAATCTTACACTCGTCTGGACAACCAAATGGCCACCAGGGAAAACTATTGTTCCCAGGTTGGCCTTTAATAAAATATTTCCCCAAATGAATAGAAAAGTCATTCATCTTAAACGATGACTTAATTGGAGAAAACATCGTTGTCAGGATGTTTTTCTGCTGTCACTGCACCAGCAAATACCGACGAGCCCAGAGGACAGAGCTCAGGGGAGAGCATGCGAGTGGACGCAGGTGCCCAGTGGCCAGGGCCTGCCCTGGGCAGAGGTGCTGGTGGTGCAGGGAGCCTGCATGTTGGAGCACAGGACATGCAGACACCGCAGTGACCAAGGGCTCAGAGACAGAGGACAAAGTATTCAAATTTATACAGAAGAACAAATGGTAAGACAGGTGAAGGATAAGCCAAAGGAATTGAGTTCCTGTGTCATATAAGGCTAAGCACATCTCCAGATATTCAGAGAAAGGCAGAAGAAGCTGAACCATGGCATTCAGGGAGACTGCGAAGGTCTGGCACTCATGCTGATGTGGGCCAAGGACAGGCATCAGAGGCACATGGGTCGTTCTCAAATCCCCTCAACAGGATCCTAGTCTCATTCTGTATGGTTAATGAAGTGATCACTCTCTCAATTTTCAGGGTAAATGAAATAATGACAAAAATAATTTGTTCCTAAAAGTCAAATTCATGTCACACACAGTCCCAGACAACATCATTTACCTGCAACGACACACAGGGCCACGAAAGGCCTGTCCCCAAATCTGGGCTCTGGTGATGACAGCTCAGTCCTGCCATGACAGGGACTCACACTAGTAGCTAGTAACTAGTAACTAGTCATCACATGGCCAGCATGTCTGTTTTATAAGCCCCCTTAAGCCACTGTGGATACAAAAGCAAAAACCTTCAGGCCAGTGGTATCTGGATAACTGCCTAGGGACACAGGGTTTTTCACCTTCTCTGGAACATATGTGTTGAAATTTCCAACTGAGAGACAGTGGAGTTCAGAGATAAGGCCGTGAGGATGATTATGGGAAGGACACCCCCAGGGCCTCCAAGGAACACAGGGTTACATTCCCAAGGTACCGAAAGCTCCAAAGACACAGTGGCTGTAAGGGCCACTGAGACAGGAACCGGGGGAAATCTCAGTTCACTCTCCAAGAGCCCCAGTGGTTCTAGACTACATAGGTCCAGAAAATGGTGCCAGGTACATGGAGAACCTGGAGGAAACTGGTGTCAGGTGGGGCTGAGGCAGCAGATGGATCCCAGCAGATGCCCTCCAGGCCTTCCCCAGGAGCCTCAATCCTGCCCTACCCGAGTCTTAGAAGGCCACAGCCAAGCCACAGAGACAGGACTGATGTCCCCTCACCCTGTCTGCCCCTAGTCTGTACCGCCGAGTCCTCGTGCTTCTGGAATCACAGGGTTTGATGTGACTTCAGTGGTCTTGTTCGAGAAGACAAGTCACATTAGACAATCTTTCCAACTTAGTCTGAAACATTTTAGATATTCAGGACTCTTAATCCTGAAAATAAATTTAAAAAATCACATGGGATCTAGTGTCATTGGTCTGTAAAATGATGAATGGACTAGTAATTCTGGTAAACAGTGTTATACTTTGACTATATTACTTTATACTGATGTTGTATTTGGTTGCTTTAGGCAAGATAAAATAAATTTCTTTAAAAACTAATTAACTACTGGTTATCTCAGACCACAGTTGGTTCTTCTAAGTGCATCCAAAGGCAAAAGAGGAACCACCGTGACCCACACTTGAGTCTCGGGGGGACACAAGCCACCTTATCCATCCACCCTGAGTCCTTCCTTTATTCTGGTCAAAAGCAGTATACGTGTTATCTTCAAAGTGAATAATATTTTGATGCAAAGGCATAAAGAAAGACGAGGGTCAAAGAATAACTTTTACAACAGACCGGCAGAAGTTTGGATTTCCAGGAAAAGAAGCAACACTAATCAGAGAGCTCTGGGCTTAGAGGGGAGAACCACATGCTGTTTTCTTTACCCTTCCTCTTTCACAGAAGCCAATCTGGGCCCAGCTGACACTTTCTCTTTCTTTGCCCTGATTTTACTGGGGGGGCGGGGGGAGCAAGACCAAACTTAAGAGTTTAAGCTGCTCACCCCTGGCCTGAGCATGGGGACTCTGAGATACAGAGAAACCCAGGCAAATGGCAGGTGCTGTGACATTCAGTGCAGGGTCCCCTCCACCCCACCCGCCCCTCTGACACCTGCTCACTGCTGTTTGGCTCTCCCTCTGCTCAGACAGGCTCTGGCCTTAGGAACATAGCCACCAGCCATTCGGGCGGGAGCTGACCCTGATGGGATAGCCTCACCTTCCTGTGTGTGAGACTCCCAAGTTCAGGCTCACCCTCCCCTCTCCTGACAGAGGTTTGCTATGGGGTGAGGGGTCACGATGGCGGGGCTGCCCAGTGAGGAGGGTGCTGCAGACCATGCTGTGAATACTGTTCTTGCCCTGCCCCGAGATGGCCTGGTGTGCGCTGGGAGGCTGGTCAGCCTTCTTGGCTACCACATGGCCTTAGCAGCCAGACTTACCGGGAACTGCTCCTGGGGAGGACAGAGTGATGTTAGATGGAAGGTCAACAGTGACAACGGAAACCAAATGCTGCGTAAAGCACCATCAGAACAATGCCCATGCGTGTTAAAGCAGAGCATGCTTCCTCACCTGTGGCAGGTGCAACTGCAGGCCCTCACTGGGGATGGGCTGGCGGGACGGCGTTTGGTCCAAGTGCAAATTAAAAATGGTTGCCAAGGCAGACTGTGCGGCCCGGGCCTTGGCAAGTTTCTTGTTCCTCCCTGAGCCCTCAAAGAACTGACCATCCACCACCACAGACATGACGAAGCTCTTGGCGTGGCTCTCCCCACTCTCAGAGAGGAAGTCATACTTCAGCCCCGGGCGCAGCTCGTTCAAGATCATCACGGGGTTCTTCCCACTCGGGGGTGGGAACGGTGGCATGACAGGGAGAGGAGGCTGGGCGAGGTTGGCAGGCACCGGGGACGCTGACAGGCTGAGGTCCCCACTGGAGCTGAAGGAGTCGTCCCCGTTGGAGCCTACGTAGAAGGGTGGCTCTGACTTGTCTGGGGTCTCAAAGCCATTGAACAGTGTGTCGGGGAAGTCGGCCTGGTCGGACGTGAAGTCCGTGTTGGCAGACAGGGTCCTCCCCATGGCCAGGTGGGCTTCAGAGGCGTTGGGGAACTGGACGAAGGACCGCAAGGCCTTCTCGGCGGCATGAAGTTTTGCCTTTTTCTTTGTGGGGCCAGAGCCCTCAAATACCTGCCCATTCACTTCCACGGACATGACAAACAGAGGCGCGTGCACGGGCCCGGTCTGCGACAGCAGTGTATACTGCAGTCCCGGCTTGACCTCATTCAGTTGCATCAGGGCGTTCTTGGGGAGGACAGGCCCCGGAGCTCTCCTCCTTTTCTTCAGCCGGTACCTGGCGTGGCCATTGCTGCCCTCCTCCAGAGCCCGCTTCCTGCTGGTGCCACCGCTGCCTCCATTGGAGAGCGGGGCGCCCTCGCCAGGCCCTGGTGTGCTGCTGTCCTTGGGGGGCATGTTGTCCAGATTACGATTTTCCTTAACATCGGTGCTGCTGGAACCTGTGGTGCCCAGAAAGAGTAACTTACAACGCCTTCGTTGCAGGATCTTGTAAATGCAAAATTTATAGATTCCTTTATCTCTCTTTGTAACTGGTTAAGTGATGTGTGCTTTTATATTTTATTCCTTGATATAAACACGAAGAGCTCTACATTTAGCCAAAGAACTCTCAGCCTCAACTGAAAAAAGTAATTTGAAATTTTATGTACTAGGAACTAAAACCATTTCTATTTAGTGTCATCAACTGCTCTTGCATTAAAAGATAAGATCTTCAAATAATTTTTTTCTACTGATAATATTCTTAAGCACTTAGAGAAACTTTTTCAAGCTTGCCAAAATGTGGGCTAAGTTAATCTAAGATCTTACACTAGTAAGTATAATGAAATGATAATTTAATTAGTATATAGACAAGTATGCCTTTTATTTAGCATTTCCCCCTTTTCTTCGTCATTTGCCATCATATTATCTATAGGTTTTAAACTGCAGCATCTCTCAGAAGAGGAAACATAATTTCAAAACATGCAGTCACAAGTTAATTTATTTTTCAGGTTACAATATTCAATCATAATATGGAATTATTTTATTTACTTATCAATCTTAGAAAACTGTTTATATAATTGTATAAAGTATCATGGTTTTTTAGAAATTATTTTTGGGGGATATGACTTTATTTTCATTACTCATTTACAAAATTTTCATTCGGTATGGGGACTGATTAATCTGATTTCCCAATACATTCTGTGGTATAAAATTGACACTGAAGGCTCTACCACATCTTGACTTCATAAATATACTATGTGGCACTTACGTCTTTTTAAAAAACAATTATTTAATGAGTTTTCAGAATAATCTGTTTATCCATTTTTTAAAGGTAGTTTAGACTTAAAGAAAGATAATTTTAGAATTCTAAAAGTGTATGACAAAATAAACATGATTTTGATTTTTAAAAGGGGAATAAAAAAGTGTTCATTCCTCCCTTTAAGTTCACTAAGCTTTTCATTTTTATTTTTTCCCATCAAGCTTTTTAAACAAGAAGAAATCATTCCTTTTTATCATGGTGAGTTTCTCGGGCCACCTGCTGCAAGAAGCCTGGGAGTTAACAGTCACAAGGCTGTGCAGGTTATGGTGTGAATGTATTTAAAGACTTCCTCCACTAGCTCCTAAAAATCCACAATAATAATTTTTAAAATTATAAACCAAATTACAAGTGCGCCAATATGGGGGCTTTAGGGTCTGTTTCTACTAGATAATGCAAAAACAGATTCTCATTATGTTAAGCAAACTAAAAAACTGAAAATATTCATCCTCTCCACCCTTGGGAAGGTTTAATGTAACAAAGGCCCAGTCACTGGCTGCCACTCTGTGCAGCTAAAGACCTCTAATCCCAGGGCTGTTGTCACTCAACCAAGGCAGAGAGGAATAACCTTGGTGTGGACACAGCCCACGGGAGAATGGCGCTGCGCTGTGACAGAGACTGGGGTCTGTAAACCTTCCCTAGACTCGCACACACCACTCCTCCCAGTTGACAAAGCGGATGGAATGAACACTAAATTTCCATTTATAACATCCTCCAACAAAAGCTCAATAGGTTACTCCTTTCGGTGCTCAAAGGGAAAAAGAGGTTAAAAAAAGCAGAGCCACAGTGGAATTCAGAGATTAATACTTTGAGCAAGAGCATAATATATTGGATTAGTGCTTACATTTGTTGTTAAACAATTATCAACATAGAAAATGAAATCATTAAAAATGTATTCTTACACGCATTTAATCAAAAACAAAATTTATAACCTCTGAAACAACCATACACTTTCAGGAATAAAAATAATCAGTATTGGACTGCCAATCTTGAGATGATAAGAAAACTATACTTTCTGTAACACAGATTATAAACATTCTAAATTATTCTTCACTTTAAAAGCACCAAGGTTCTGTTTATATTTCATCTATTAACAATGCTGCTATATAAAGAAAAATAAAATATTACAATTAGAGAAGGACATCCCACAATCACAAATCTTCCTAAACATACACTTTCTGTTTACAGATCATGCAACTGCTTTTCAGAAGTGTGAATGTTAATCAAGATAGAGCTTTTCACTTCTTTCAAAATGACAGATAACACACAGCTGGCAGGTCAAAGTTTTGGCACTAGAACCAGCAATGTATCTTTCCAAGAAAACCAGTGAGGAGAGTTCTTCATTATATGTTGTTAACACAGGATGAGTGTAGGCCTAGTTATAAAATCTGCATGAAATAACACTTCTGTCTACAGGAGATGACCGCAGTCAGGAACAATAGTCCACAGTTCTGAAAACACAGAGGCCTGGAGATACCTGGATACACTCTTGAGGTAGAATACAAAGGGACATCTGTACACAGCTTCAGGTTGAATACTCTGGGACACCTGGACACACTGTTCAGGTGGAAAACCTGTGGACAGCTGCAAACACCTCCAGGCGGGATACTCGGGGAATCTGCACACACCTCAGGTGGGATACTCAGGGAATCTGCACACACCTGCAGGTGGGATACTCAGGGAATCTGCACACACCTCCATGTGGAATACTCAGGGAATTTGCACACACCTCAGGTGGGATACTCAGGGAATCTGCACACACCTCAGGTGGGATACTCAGGGAATCTGCACACACCTCAGGTGGGATACTCGGGGAATCTGCACACACCTCAGGTGGGATACTCAGGGAATCTGCACACACCTCCATGTGGAATACTCAGGGAATCTGCACACACCTCCACGTGGGATACTCAGGGAATCTGCCCACACCTCAGGTGGGATACTCAGGGAATCTGCACACACCTCAGGTGGGATATTCAGGGAATCTGCACACACCTCAGGTGGGATACTCAGGGAATCTGCACACACCTCAGGTGGGATACTCAGGGAATTTGCACACACCTCAGGTGGGATATTCAGGGAATCTGCACACACCTCAGGTGGGATACCCAGGGAATCTGCACACACCTCAGGTGGGATATTCAGGGAATCTGCACACACCTCAGGTGGGATACTCAGGGAATCTGCACACACCTCAGGTGGG